>KB663677.1:139377-152034 GCA_000349025.1 Anopheles minimus
ACATCTCGTGACACGAGATTCACACACGGCCGTACCATTGACAGACAGTTCATTTCAGGTGCAAACCTTGCGCTCATCGTCCGGAACCACCTTACGCTGGGTGAGATGCCTGGAACGATAGATGACATGGCTAGATAATGGCAAACCTGGTCCGCCTGAACCGTCCGTGTGTGTCCGATTGCATGTGCAGAATGGAAATGGAAGTGGTTGGAAGTGGAAATAATGATAGAAATTAAAATTTCACTCAATTCCGAATAATTTAAATCACGCTTCCGTATCCCGAGCAACTTTTGTGAGCGAAGTGTTGGCCCCTGGCGCGAGACTCGTTCCCGATCCACCATTCTGCCAAGCGTACGAAAGGGTGAACACGAACAACGAAGTTCCGCTGGCCCGATGAGTTGGGCTGCCGTCATGTTTCCGTCATGCTGCACGCAGCAGGGAACAGCGAACGCGATATGTGATAATTGTATGCAAAATTGTGCCTAAGCATGCATTCCAGCACGCTTAGCGTGCAGATAAAACGCTGATCTAACGATAATCCCTATACCGCACTGAATATGATTTTAAACGTTTAATATGTTAAATACCATGTACGTATTTATTTCACCGTAAATGGGTTGCATTTGTGTCTCTTTTTTTCTCCTTTCCCTTCACACAAACTTTAAAATGATGGTATGTTGTTTGTTTCACTTCAAAGGTTCTTTAGAAATCATCGCCATCAGATAGCAATGGGTTTTGATCATTATCATTAGTTTCACTTTCATCTCGCCCTTGTGTGCAGCGCAACACATCTAACAACACACATCCATTGCAGACGCTGTAAACTTTGAACGTAAACGTTGAATGGAAAAATTGCCCATTTCAAATGAATAGATCTGGCATCGAATGCTTTTACTGATTAATGCTATTGACTGGAAAATATAGATTTGCTTTTATGGATTTTTCCGTTGGGCAAAGGAAAACAATATCAAACGGAACGATACAAAATACGAGGATTTAATATTTTAGTGAGAGTATTGCAATTATATCTGGACAAACTTCAGTTGAAGTGAATTATGGCACAGAAATATTTTTCAACTGTCAAATTCGTAATGTCCTAAAATGTTTTAAAATTTGTAAAAATAATTAACAGCCTTGTTAACAAATTCCATTCTATTAATTTATTAATTTATTATTTATTCACTTATTCCATCATGACGTCTACGTAATCATACTGTCAATTTTACCTGTAAATACTCTACTTCACATTGAAAAGAATAAAGAAATGGATATGAATAGAGATAATTAATACCAAACTTATTCATTATTACAACAACCGATCTGTTTAAAAAAATTAATAAAACTTGGAGTCAATTATTAGATTGAGTTATAGAGAATTTCAACATAACTGATTCACTCCGTCAAAGTATGGAAGTTATGGATGTTGCCGTTCCCTTTCATAATCCCAAAATAAACCCTAAACTAAACTTGAATAAAATAACAAATACCCCCTTGTATTGAAAAAATAACTCACTGACTTCGAATTTTTGAACAACAATCTATCACAATTTATGAGAAAGTAAATTAATCATCATGAGTGGAATAATACAAATAAAAACATGCTTTTCATATTTTTTTATTAAACACTTGAGTTATATGAATAAATTTTAAAAAATGAGATTTAAAATAGAAAAATCCTTAGTTTTGATTCTCTTTTCCCATGTAAGTCCAAACTTGAAATCCGGCTGATAAACCCTGTATCAGTTTCATCTAGTAAATGCCCGAGAAAGGTAAAACTATTCCTAGTCAATTCCTACGTGTTCTAGTTCAACTTGAAAAGAGTCCAGAAATGCTTCAAATATTACCGTTTAGGCTGAAACCCCCTGCGAAGTCCATTCGATTTGAATAATTTTTAGTAGATTATAAACTCTAAACATTTTCTAAAAAACACTAACAAACACTACTCTTAATGAAGTAGTTGATATCATAAACTGCAACAAATTGTTTAATATGTAATGTCGACATGAAACATGTTCCTGCTGTACATTACCGGTAGCGTCGTGTAAATGCATTTCACCCTTACCTAACGATCGGCTTACGATCAAAGAGATTCCCTCCATACTACTTACTCCTGAGTTTCCATTTTTCCTCTAGCGATGCATATTTTTGCATGTCCATGAACGGGCCCACCCATCCGGCCACCCACCTTACCCCGCCTAAGAGTTCGGAGTATGTTCCGGGTTGGTAATTTGAATGATGATAGATTTCCTCGAGAATCAATGCATCTTCCAATTAGTGATTGCAGCAAAGTGCACTGCACGATGCACTCCTCTGCCCGTTCGAATGCATCCACCGCCATCAAAGAGCGAACTTTGTGCAGGTTGGTGCATTACCCTTATCTGATCTCGGGATGAGTGCCTGGGCAATCGGGATGAGCTCGCGCGCCCGCGTAAATGAGCCGTAAATGCTGTGCCAACGCTTTCCTCGGGTTTCCACCCCCGGCGTGGATGAATTTTTGTTTTCATTCCAATCAGGAATGCTGCACTCCGAAATGGCGCTCTGCTGGCGGGAATGTGGCAGAGGCCTTTTTCCATCTTTATTATTATTTTTTTCCCCCCCGAGGATGGTCGATGGGAAATGAGCCGAACAGTGCACAGTGCGGGTTGTTGTTGCGCCAGGTTCCTCTCGTTTTTATTAGCCTCATTTTATGGGTTTTCTTTTGATGATGCAACCGAACACCGTGAAGGTAACATCAGCTGCAGCAGCGGTACAATATAACGTTCCACCAGCAGTAACACGAGTGAAATAAAAACATAAACCCTCCAACAACCTGGCCAACATTAAACAGGCTCCAAATGGACCGTTCTCCGTGCAGGAGGCTGCCCGGTTGAAGCTACTTACTGAGCTCGCGCAATAAATAATAGTTGCAATTGATCTAATCAATCTACTCCCCTTTCAATCCTCGACAAGCCATGGCCGATGAAATGGGATGCATTCAACGTGCGGGTCAACCACGGCGAACGATGCTAAATGGTGCGCATTTGGAGGGCTCGCGAAAAGAAGGAGACCATTTTGCGTGAAAACGATTTGTTGCGGTTGGTTGGATAAGGTGCGGCTGTTCGATTTAGTTAAATTGTTTTCTTGACTTTTAAGAAAGAACCTTTAAAAGAAGGTATGATGTCTCTCTTTCCTTCTGTAGAGTTTAAAGACAAAATGAGCTTAAACTGAAGGACTCAGCAAAACAATAATCACAAAATCGAGGTGGAGCAGAAGAGAAAGAAATCAACCGGCAATCTTGTTAAACACCGCTAGAACGGTAGAAAATGAAACTCATCGAAAAAGGTAATGAGACTTGCTCCTTCGCTCGTGGTCCTCGCAGCTGGCGGCTGGGGAAGATCTCAAGGAAATCAAACTTAATTGCGTGTCGAACATTGGATCGTGTCAGGATAATCGGTACGGTATCCCGGAGATGCCGGAGATTGCAGAACCCATAAGTGCCTGACAATTAGAGTTCTGCAAGCCTGCCGCCTACATGTGCACCGGCTGGAAGACACAACGAACAACGTCGTTACGAGTGTATGGCATTCGGTTCGGTTTTGGGGGAGGTAAACATGAAGGAAATCTTGACAAGAATGTATGTTAAAAGCCTATTTTCTACTGCAATTACATCTACAACTGCTTCCGTCTTGTGAAGTGAAGAGCCGTTGCATGGAGCGCACTGCAATATGACTGACCTACATTTCGACTTAAAGAGCTCAGAGTGTTACATAATTTAAAAGTAGCTTAAGAAATTAAAAATTTAACGACAAATCTTTCTAGATGGAAAATTTCTTCTTTACTGTAGTGTCCAAAAGAAAACTGAAGGTATATTCTAGATATAAGAGGTTTTAAATATTCCTGAAACTTTAATGCATTCAGGAACATGTCACAACGCCCAAAGTGCGTTCTAATCCTTCTGCCATAGATGGTGGATTCCCTTTGTTCCTGCTTCAGTCTACATCACCTTGACCGAACCCAAGCTCCTTCACTTGCCGAAGGGGTTCTTAACATCGTCGATGAATACATCTGCAGCGCACAAGGAATTAAGTTGTTGGAAAACCTGAACCGAAAACCTCATCCCACAAACGGACACACCCACTGACACACATATGAATTGCGTTTCAGACGTTCTAGTCGCCGGTGGAGTGTCTGTACGACAAACCATTCCCGAAGGAGTTGACTGCATAGACGATGCACGCGTAGGGTCGTAAACACTCCTCTGGCATCAGCTATTCCGCTGTGACACCAGAGCTGGGGAAGGTAAAAGTTGGCGCATTAAAATGCAATCACTCTTGGCCAACATGTATATGCATGTTGCAGTGTTGCCGGCGTAAGGCGACAATTGCGTTCTTGAACTGCTGGACGACATCCGAAGTGATGTCCTAATCTCGGGCATTTTATGGTGTGTTTAAAATTTTATATTAAAAGCAGCCGTACAAATCTTGCCCAAGCTTTTGCTCTCCCAGTTCTAATATTGTTTTGAATCATGGCCCCATTGTTTTTCTGCACGCAGAATTTGACCTTCAATTCGAGTTCCCTTCACCTGTCATCCGAAAGGACCCGAATTGCGCGACTGTTTGTGAGTTAAATTAGACCAACGAAAACGAACGACGAGGCTGATGATAGTGCCCTCGGTGTGCTCCAGTTTTAATGTATAAATGAAGCCTATTGTCCGCCCGGTGCCACATTCATATTCGACAGCTGTTGTGATCCTATGCTGGGAGAAGAATGCTGCCAAGGCATGCCACCGGCAGCCACGCCAAGGTCTCGGTGTGTGTGTGTCTATACGTGCAGCTAGACGGCTACTCCATCATTGCACAATTCAATCGCGACAACAAAGGATGCCTTTTTTCGCGTTGTTAAGCCACGCATTTGGTTCTACTCGATTCGCGATAAATGCAGCCCCGGTTGCTTGGAAAGGAGTGACAGAGGTGGTAGTGCAATATCTCAATTTAATCGAGGCCTGTGCGCCACTAATTCGACCCCGAAGCCTTGAAGCGATTGATCCCTCCACGGAGTGGTTGCCCGCACGTTGGATGATGGTTTTTATGGGCTCCCTCGGTTCACCTGAACCTCCCCTGAACCCCCTTTCCAAACAATCCTCCTTCGAGTCCTGATTAGTAGCGGACACCGTGAGAGGACAATTAATAATGACTTAAATCGTTAGGTCCGCCCAGCAGTCCACCATTTGTTTGTCCGCTCATGAGCAGCTCAATCAGATCTTGTGGGGTAGATGTGTGCATAAGAGTTTTTTTTTCCTATTTATTTTTTGTCGCTTGATCATTCGATCAGCTCGATCTACCAGGCCGAGTAATGTCGCCACTGATTTTTGCTCCCCCTTCTACCACATTATTCCGCTAGGTGATGTGAGGCACGATTAGGACATTCACGTTGTCATGCGGGGTTGTTTCGTTCCGCACACGGTCACGGCAGGGTGTGGTTTGGCTGCTGCCGCTACTCGTTGCATCGATAAAAATTCTTCCAATAAACTGACAGCATTAATCAAACGCTTGCCAAACCGCTGGGCCGAAGTTTATGGTGTGCTGGCCGGGCCGTCGACGGTGGCCGGGACAAATCATAAAATAATGGCAATCAGCAAACCGGCACAGGTTCCGCTGCATGCCCTTCTGTTGCAGCGTGCCGAGTGAAAGATACGAAGGAAATGGATTATGGTAGGAAAAATACTGAGCGGCAGTCTTAAATTGCCTTAATTCACCCGATATCTTACGATATCAGCGACAAGCAATGGGGCGCATTGGTCCCCCTGAATTGCTGAAACAAAGCCCGGTTGGTATGGGTTGTACATTCCACCGGGAGTTGAGTCGTAGAAGTGGCGCACTACCTTTATTATCCCTTGACAGGTTTCCGTTGTTTCTTCAGTGGATGATTTCCTGTATAGTAGATTCTAGATATTATAATTGTTTTTATTTCAACTGAATCATTCAGCTTTTGCAACTATAAATATGAATTTCCTATTCTCCTAGAATTCTTAAAATCTTCAAACTTAAATTTGTGAAAAGATCTTAAGGATATTCAAACTGAAGCTAAGTTGTAAACATTTCGATCAGAGGATCATTGATAGGGGATTTTTTTTATATAGATAGAGCAATCAGAGTTGTTCTAAAGTAAGTTTCTCTAATATCATAAATATAGACAAGGCTTTAGAGAGCGATAGAACGAGATACCTGCAGTTGGGCTATGTTTAATTGATTTAATTTTGTCAATTTACATTGATGTCCTGTGATGAATGCATGTTAATTCTAGAATGCCACATTACTGAGATTTGATCTACAGCGGATTTTTTTTGCAGTCTTCAGGTTGTCAGCATTGCACAGTTTTAGAATTCTTTAATATCGAGCTTTAGAAAAAATAACAGATTTTCAATTTCTGCGGTCAATCTCCAGGATGTCAGCTTTCTAGAATTCTATTTTACCGAGCTTTAAGACACAGTCTGAATCATCTGCCTGCTGCTCCCATTTCCTAAAAATAGAGTACAATATAGTGGCGTTGACGAAGATGATGACCAATATTTAGACCAGGGTCCTGCCCTCTGATATTTGTTAAGGGCGAAAGTTATTTTTTAATCTTTTTATTAATTTTATAGAGGTTTCGGCCTTAAATGCGTCTCTCGGAAGGAAGAAAGGTGATCGCTTAAATAACCGGAGACCATCTACTCCACCCTTTAAATGTATTTTATTTAATTCTTGGTTTTAATTATATTAGATTTTAGTGTCTTTGAAGCGTAGCTTTTATCAGTATTAGCTGAATATTTTCAAAAACTGCAACAATATTTTTTTGTATCTTTTCGTACTTTCCGCTCGTGAACAAGTTTCGCAGCACGTTAATGGTGCAAATCTGAAGATAGTAGTACAAATTTTCCACCCAGATAAGGTTCTGCCGCTCACATCGTTATCCCTGACAGGTTTCATGGTACATTTTATGGGCTACCATTGGCTAATTATAGTTTGAAGCTAGCGAGAAATATAAAAACCGCGTTCCGTTGCAAAAAGCCTCCTACCACGAACTCTTCTCTCCATAAGCCAGTGGCTAGTTAAAAGCCATCCACTCCGCTGACATTCTCCAGCACACTGCAGTCAAATGAGAAGAAGCAATCCCAATAACACCACCCAACAAACACACAAGAAAGGAACAAACAAAACGAAAAAAAGGTTTCAATTTCCATCTGTGCGCACATTCCCGGTTTCTATAATCTCGCAGCAATGCGAAACTATGCCATTTCTCGGTAAGTAACTGGAGCCGGTTGGAAATAATGAACGAGAGCAATCACTACTTTTTACGTGCACTGTGTGTTTTTGTGTGCATGTTGCACCACTGCATCGCGGCGGGCCCATCTGGGAGAGCACACACACAGTCCATTCCGAAGCGTGTCTCACCTTCCACCCCATCCACCCCAACCGTACGAAAGGCATTGCGTGCAGTGACCTGGGACCGGGACCAGAGTGTACCGTATATCCGACTTTAATTCCTTAATTTATTGGCTTAAAATCGAATTTCGTAAGCGATAGCACGGCAGCCGCCTCCTGTTCGAGATGAAAATGGAAAATAGCTTCGGGGGCATTCTGTGTGTGTGTGTGTGTGAGAATTTTTTTTTGTTCGTTTCATTCGTTTACTTCAACTCAATTCTCTACGGTGCCGTCATCGTGTAGGCCACTGCGCTCCGTTCTGGTAGTTGAGCAATTTTATTTCGTTTCAGTTGATGTTTTTTTTTTTGTTCAATTTAATCGCCTCATTCTTGAAGCTGCATTCGTATCTCATTTTTGTACCAAATCCCACCCTGCGGTCGCTGCTGGAGTGCTCTGGTATTTCGGTGTGCACGATAGCGCGCTTTATTCAAATTAATCTAGATAGTTTTGCAACTGCACACGCGGATTTGAAGCTTTGAGGCTTGTTTTCTTTCGTGCTTTTTCTCCTGTTACAGGAAATTTCAATATAAAGGGGAAGGATTTCATGTGCCGTCGATGTTTGTTTATGCCACCATGTTGAGCTTAGCTGCCGTTTTTTGTGTGTGTGTGTGGTTACCCTCGCATCCACCTTCCCGTTCGGAGGGCGTTGAGGTCTCTCGTTAATGCTTCACTCCGTTCCCGTCATTTCGTACATTGAATCGTGCCAGAATGAACAAAGCATGCTGGTGGAGGCAAAAACGGCAGCAAAAAATCTCCAACTTAAAACAAAACAAAAAGAATTGTATAAATGCACAACGATCGATGGATGTTCGGTTCATGGGCCGGCGGGGTTGGAAAGTCGAACAAATAAAACTACCGATTTGCGTTTCGCGCGTACGCCTGCATGCCGGCTGTTGGGTAAGCCACGAAGCCACACGCAGCATGTTTACTGTGATTGCGAACGAGTCTCCCGGCCCGGTAGAACAGGGCACGGGGAGACATCTTTAGCGTTTTTGCGCGGGTTCGTCGCTTGCCGCTTGATCGTTGTACGCGATTGAAGTCTTTCGTTTTATTTCGCACTCGGTAATGCTGCGGATGACGGGATGAGGTTTGGAAGGATTTTTGTTTTTGGTTTCCTTTTCACTCGCACTCGCGAGCCGGTTGATCGCGATCGCCTAGTTTGCTGCGAGCACTGATCGTTCCGTTCGTTATTGTGTGTCAGTGTACGTACTTCCCGAAAACCCATCGACAGGTCCGTTTAATCCGCTCCGTGTGCTGCCGCAGTAGCTGTCGAGTGTATGTGTGTGTGTGTGATTGTTATGGAAATGGGCTTTAAACACCCGGTGGAAAACTGTCAGTATCCAAAAGCCCCACAAATCCTTGTGCGAATTGTGCATGTGCGTGAGTAAAGTGGGTTGTTCTGGGCCAGCCAGCAAAAAAAAAAACTCAACATCGGTGATCTTCATCGTTCCAGTAGGGTGGAATCGTTCCTTATTCAAAGTAGCAGCACAATTTTTCAGCATTACCACCGACCCCGGTTCGTGTTTCTTCACGCACTCTCGCCGGTTCGTACGACGGCATCGCACATTTTTATCCTCATTGCCGTACATGCGTTTTTGTGCTCTGCTCAATCAAGGGAACGCAAGCAGGTTCGCGAGGTGCCAATCTCACGATGTAGTGTACCACGCAGCTATCAAAGGCAGAAAAAAACCCACCCTGCTAAACCTCTTTGCGCCTGACTGATGATGGCGTTGATCGCGAGGAATAAGGACGCCCATGAAGGGTAGAGTAAAAAGACGAAAGAGAAAAAAAAAACACCAAGACGAATAAGAACGGAACCCGCGAGAACCAGTCAAGAATCTGAAACCCGGTAATAAAGATATTATCGCTTCGGAAAGAGCCTATATTTATTGTTGATCGTTTCGTTTCGTTTGAAATTTATACCGTACTTTCCACCCGTGGCTAAGTAGAACTAGTGCTGCACTAGACCGAGAGGTCGTACATCGCGGGGAAGGGGAGGAGGGGAAGGGGTTTTATACCGTACCGTACCGGTGTGTAAGGGCAAGTGGGTGGCTGTGCGTGTGTGAACCGTGCATTGGGTGCACAGTTTAATGGACGATACGGTTTGCGTAGGACGCGGTACTCAGCGCTGCTTAAGATCGATGAAGTACTAATGATTTGCCATTTTGCAACGCACCTTCGAGTGCACGGAAAGACACCGTCCCCAAGGAACTTGAAGTCTTCCAAACGGTAAACCCTTAACAAATCAGTTTTTATTGGATGAGAGGCGTTAATAAAAAGAGATTTAAACAGAACAAACTTTTTCAGTACACTATTTAGATAAGAGTGCATAATATAGACATTTTCAAATCAAAGAGTGTAAAAATTACTAAATTAAACGCGTTTAAGGTAATTTATTACAAACTAATAAATTCAATTGTCATTTAAATAATAAACAAATTGATTTACTTAAAACATACATCCTAATGGTTTTAATTTTGTATTTATTTTCATTCAATTTCAATTTCGACGACCTCATTGTCTCGTATGTTTGAAATAAGATTATCGAATCGATCTTGTGATTTGCAGATATCAATTATACAAAAAAAAGGTTTATTTAGCGCCTCTTTAAATAAATTACTATGCTTAAAAATGACTGAGATAAGGAACAGAATAAGACATAGCAGAATGTAGAAAGAACTAAATATTAGAAATTAAAATAAACCAAAGCTCGAACTGATGGAATAAATAGACATTAGTTCTGCTTATGTAGATAGTAGCTCAAAAACAGTATGTATGATCAATTAGAGCACGATCAATGAGATATTATTTAATTTATTCACACCTATGGTGGGCATTTTATAATTTTCTTTAATAAATTGATTTCAATATAAATAATGATGTATCCAAACCGTATGGAGCTCAGATTTTTTTTTACGTTTTATCCATAAGTCTAGTAAATCATAATAAAAATAATGAAAAGTTGCTAGTATTTGAAATAATATTACAATAAATAAATCGATCTATTGTTCGTGAGAGTTTAATTAGTTTTTATTTCAACAAATCAAAACTCTTTCTAATAAAATCGCTAATCGTAAATGAAGTTTCCGCTAATGAATGCAGTTTAATGCCTCAAGGGTTTACCGTACTAGAATTGCTTGCATTCCCGGGGTCTAAGCAGAGCAAAGCACCACGTACTGATACGAAAATCTTTACCCATTCGTGTGCCTCACATCTCACGTCAAAAGGTGTGTGCCTGGGTGGTGACAGGGCAGCAAAAGCCAGCTAACAAATTGATCTTACACTTGAGCTCATTATTCCCTCGATGGCCAGCATTAATAATGCGCCACGGTCAGCACATACGCCGAGTGGTTCTAAAGCCACGGCCGATGCTTTGGGTTCTGCTCGAGGGGTTCGAATTTTGACGATCCGGCCTCCCCCCGGTTGCTCAGCAAAGCAACAAAGCCATCTTGTTTCGCATTGTGAAATGTCCCCAGGGGTGAACTTTTATGAGCCGACCAGTCGCCGCCGATGTCCTTTTGCCGAGCGAGACAGATACACGCAACACGGATGACCTCGGAGGTGCGTCGCAAACGGCGCACTGGACAGGTGAAACGTACACCTTTGGACCGGAGCTTATTAGCCGGACAGATTTAACGATTCATTTGCAGGCATCCCGTGGGGCAATTGTTTGATTTGAGTTTTAAAAAATATCCACTTCGCCATTTGGAAGGTACGAGCGCTTGCTTGGCTATCTCCCCAATTAGTTCACAGCCATGAGGAGAGTACCTGATGCTCGTATTCAAAAAAAAAAAAACACGCCACTGGACAAAAGCACAGAAGCTTCATAGCGTGGCAAATTAATGCTTCGCAAAAAGTGAAGCAATTGGAAGTGAACAGAGAACGACCGTGAGGGATTCTTAACCTCCCTGCAGGAGTATACTTTTTCCGTGAAGCAAACGTAACATAATTGTTGAGGCATATTTCAACCAGCGCCAAATCAAACGCACCCAAGCGACTTAACAAAGTTAGAAACAGAGAAGCAAACCAGCAACAATAAGGATAAAAGTTAATAACAAGCGGTGGATAAATCTGCAATCGTTCAAAATTGTTCGTTGTGCCTTGTGGAGCTGCTTAAATGAGACATCCAGGTCTCAGTAGTCAGAAGGCGAGCGATTTTCTTACCAAACCAGGTGCCATTTTTGGACTTTGCTGCCTCCGCACGCTGGGGAACTGCTTTGCATAATCGTGTGCAGCAACATACGCCGTACAAAAATTAAGCCCGTATCCGAAAGCTTAGAACTGCAGCTGAGTTTCGGCGTAATTCGCCTTCGACAGAGGGTGAGCATTAGTCACAGCACCCAGAGCCAGAGCTACTGTGTCGTGTCGGTAAGATCAATCGGGAACCGCCCGATGTGGGGTCTATGCGGGCCATAAGAACGTGAAAAATGTGCACCCATGCAAAGGACAAACACTCGCTCATTTAATAGTTACGTTCGTATGGGACACACACAATAAGCTTAGTACGCCTTCTCGCACACCGAAACAACATCTTGATCACGGACCGGAATAACAATCACGTTAACTAAAAAAAAAACTATAAAGAACGACATAACACCCGTTCGATTGGTACTTCCCTTCCTTCCCGAAAAAAAAACCACCTAAGAGGGCCCTTTTAGTATCTTATCAACTCTCCCGCGCGCGGTAGGTGGCTTTACATTTGCACCTTTCCGATGCGCTAGTGTGTCTTACGGTAGTCGCACCGTTTGCGGTTACAATTATCACCTCAACTCTAAAATGAGCTCAGCCGAGTGCTCGTCCGGGATTTCGGAAGATTTGCTGCCTTGAACGGTTTGTGGATGCGCACTCGGAACGACATTCCACGGGCACTTAGCGACGATTAATTCGTGCGTGTGTCACGGATCGCGGGGATGATTTTGGAAGCTTTCGTTTATTTAATTACGGTTTGTTAGACAGTTGAAGGAATTTTGGTAGATGAGTAACTTTTTTGACGAGGGTTACCAATTACACCACGCAAAAAAGGTTTTTTGTTTCTCACTATAATAAAAATAAAAAAGAATATATACATGAATAATACATGATAATTTTCACGTGAAGTTGTGAGTAATTTAAATGGTCGTCAAATAAATAATAAAATTTGTAATAAAGGTTTATTAATTTGCGTTAGTATGACGGCACATACCGTATTGTCATTTGTGTTAAATGTTTTGCTACG
>KB663677.1:152104-164662 GCA_000349025.1 Anopheles minimus
CCGGGTATCCGGTTGTAGAGTTGACGGTTAAACAATATGAACAATAATTTAAGATTTGTTTCCACTTTAGAATACAGGTGTTGAATTGGGCAGGAAAATTGTCATGAAATGGGGTTTTATCAATATTACCAGTTAATTTGCTAGGATCATAATAAAATTCATATTAATCATAAAGAATAATAATTACTTGAGATCCTTTCACCAACTATACAAGTTGTTCCTAATATATGCTTATTATGAGATTTTTTTTTTATTTCATTAATATTATTTTTTTAATTTTTAAAAATCAGAAATTCGGCATGTGTAAGAGGGTAAGACTGATAAAAAATTATTAAGATACATTCATACTTGAAATTAAATATATATGATCTGCCACCTAGGATTCGACGTACTCAAAAATACAAAATTTTCAGATTTTTACAGATTTCTGCGTACTACTACAATAGTATGTCTCGGGGACTGCAATGATTACTAATTCTTACCTTTGTTCACAAGGTACCTTTGCTTACATTGTGTATACAATAAATTGAAATTTACCTTTTTTGAGAATATTATATATTTTTTGAAAAGTTTATTTTAGTATATACAAATAGAATAGAGAAAAAGGTAAATATTCGAAAGCGTATCTGCTACTTATACTCTCAACTCGTTGTTATCAATGCATAGTTCAATTGTTATAATTGATAGTTTCGATCATAATACCCGCAGCGATTTACAATATAAATCCTACGTTATGCTATAATTATTAATACTACTATAAGCCATGCAAGATAGCGAATAGTAATTCTAATCCAATTGTCATTAATTCCACCCTGAACATTATACACATGTTTTCAAAATAAAATCCCAACACAGGTGAAAGCACATTGAACCATTAAGCAGATAAGATTGTAAAACCGATGGTAAACGTTTAGTGCCTCGTTGACAAAGTTTACGGTCATGGAACACGATAAGATAAACCTTTATGAGCTTAATGTTTCCAACGGTTACGGGTTAAAAATCTAGATTGTCAGATAAATGGTAGACATTTCAAACTCATTTTCATAGTTTGAACACCCATCACTAAATCGTTTCACCGTGCACGGAGTTGCAATAACACCCAACCGGCTGGTGTTCAACCCCGCTGTAACGGTTTTTTGTTTTTTTGGACGATGCAAATGTAATAAAAGTCATCCGATATTCAAATGATCCATCTCCGCTGACCGGCCTGCACAATATCTCTTATCACCACATTCATCACCGGACCGAGGAATTTCACGACCATCCCACACGCACACATCCCGATCTAACGTGCGATGATGCTTACGCGGATGGCATTTTCATCATCACGATCAACCCTCCCCACTCGGTGTGTCCACATTGATCGATGATGACAATAACTCCCGAATAAAAATAAAAAAACGGCCCCCATCCTCCGTTCGATCGAAACAATCTTCCATCCGCTTCCCGAAACCGAGCCGTCGTGATTAATGTTCCGTAATCGCTACCAATCATTCGGGCGGGCATAAAACCGAAGCACTTTCGGCCCACTGGTCGCCCCTGGTGCGATCGTCCAAGATGGAGGTGAATAAAAATATGTGTACCGTCAGTGTCAGTGTTGGCCGATCACCACCTTTATTTAGTGTTTTGTTTTTTTTCGTTTTTTTTTTTTGGCGATGGCACCCGAAATGCGATCTTGTCATGGGGCGACATCGTACGGAGATCGTAAAGGAGAAAAAATTACTGTAATTTTAGAGGCACGGTTCAAATCGTAGCGATGGCCGATGGATGGGGAGAACAAACGCTAGAAAGATTACAAAATCAACATCAGTTTTATGATCGGTAATTGCTCGGAGAAAAGGGTCGTAAAAAATTAACAAAGACAGGTCTTTTGCTCAGTTTCCACTTGGCGATCGCGGCGGGGCGAAGCTCTAGCCACTGGCGTCAAGAAATTCCGGTTCCATCACATCACTTCCATCCCTGGACAATGGTCGGCACGGAACGCTTAGGATGATGGAATCCTTTCTGTGCCGTCTTAATTTTCCGTTTTAGCGGTCCGGACCAAAAAGGTACACAATAAAAAAGTGCTTTAAGTGCTTAAACGATCTGCGGAAAGAATAAAATATTTGAAACGCTTTACCTAAATATTAGAGAAAGGTCAATAAATAAATTAAATATAGCAAATTTCAACAGTTCCGTCAGATGAACTCCAAAACCCTGTAAAAGTTAAAATAAATCATGATTTCATTCTACTTTTTTTTGTGTGCTGCCCGCTAAGCTTGTACGGCCGTCATAAAATAGCAACAACACGTCATCGAAATCACCCCGAGTCGGTAGGTCGATGTCACCTCGTTTGGCGCGTTTGTTTGACAGGCTCCGGCTCGATCTGTTTTCTCGCCATCGCGCAGCGGCGTTTTGCATGAGAACGCCATTGACTTTTGGTGCGACAGCTTCATCACGTCCGTTCCCGTCAACGGTTGGGGATTAGCTTCACCAGAAAAGCCCCGAAGCCGGTTAAGCGTCAACATTCCAGCGTGCTAATATCTCGTCAGTCTTGGGTCCCGCAAAACCCACGCGCGCACACGAGATACACCGACCCTATTAACCGTTCTGTATTCGTTTTTTTTTTTTTTATTTTCGAAAAATTTGCACCGCACTTGGCGACGAACCCCTTCGGTCTGATATGATGCTGCTGGGTGGCTTTCGGTGTCGGACTTTTCCAAAGAGCGTCCAACCACAGCACCGGTGTTTTATTGTTTCGGAGAAGAGAATTCTCGCCCGCTCGGAGAACCACTAGAATCGGTTTCCAATTGGCAAGGTAACGATCGAATGATCATTCCGGTACGATTTTACGACACAATCACAACACTCGTTTGGGCCTTTTTCCCTGTTTGGTGTTGAACCGTTTTGATCACCCCGAACGGGGCATGTTAGTTTCTTTTTTTATTTTTTTTCGATTCCTGTTCCGCCGTTGATGATGTTGCTAATAGATCTTTGGCTTATGAACACATCAGCCAGACGATAAAGCTGTCGAAAAACTTCGATTTTTCGTGCAATTTTCGGAATGGAGAATTTTATTGCAGGCTGAAGTGCTGCAACAGGCACCATCAAAACCGATCCTTTTCTTGGAGCGAAACACGATCGGGAAGCTTGTTCTTGAGGCGGAAACATGCAGCAGTAACAGCAGCAGCAACGAAACAACAAAACAAACCACACTATTCATGCTACGTCCGCGTTAGCTTGTGGTTATAAAAGAACTGTTTTATACTTTTTTTATGGAATGAGAAAAATGACATTTATGATTATTAAAATGCTAACAAATTGACCTTGAAGTTCCGGCTAGCAATCGTGAATGGATTGAGGTATTTTTTATTGTTAATAAGTTTTTGCTTTTAACAACCTTTACAATCGATGCAAATGTCAATGGTGTCAATGCATATTGGAAAAATTATTTGCACAAGTAGTATGAGGTAGGAATGGTCAAATGATATTATTTACTGGAGCGAAACAGTTAAGAAAAAAATATTAATGGTTTGATTTCCTGTTGAATGGTTGATTTTTATTCGTCTATTTATTTCAATTCAGCAATAATTCCTACCGAGTACTATGAGTAGACGATGAGAATTTGTCATTTTAAATTTGCATTACAACATATTAGGGAACAATTGTTACCTCAGTCTATGGACAAACAAATGAAGAACTTTGTAAGCGCTTTAGTTAAATATTTCTCATCATAAAGTCTTCTTAACTTATTTTAGTTACTTTGCCTGCGACGGTAGCTTAGAAGTGTTTGATCTTTTTCTTAGGTTTATTTGATTGAGCTAAATTTGACATGTTTACTAACGTTTGCCAGATGATGTATATCAATTATTTGAATTTATTTAACAATATTGATGCAATTGTTTTTTTTTGTTGTTTCAACTGTGAACCATAAACAAAGAATTGTGTAATTTTCCTGATTGTTCACATAGCGAATGTTGTAAAATGTCGTTAAAGTTGCTTTAAATTCCAGAGAAATATACTACCCATGAATTAATGAAGTGTTTCCAAAGTATTTGTTATTGATGTTTTGAAATTTGCTTAATTCTTTTTTGTAATAATTTATATTGTTTTTTTTTCAAAACAAATAACTTAAATTAATAAAAACAGGAATTTTTAATGATAGTCTATATTAGGTTTTCCTAAAACAAACTATGACAATGACAATTATCACCATCCCAGTATTTATGGCACAAATTTGACGAGCTTAGAACTATATAGTAGATAAATAGAAAATTATTCTACATTTCCATATAAAAATTTTGGCACTGAACAGTAAGTGTTTTTCGCTCGAAAATAGGATAATTGTTTTGAAGTAATTATTGACTTATTACAGTTATAAACCTGCCAGTGAAATATCTCGAATTCCTTCGGAGTCATTAAACATTCATTAGATAAAACTATAAAAAATAAGTCATAAACGGAACGCCGATCTATGTTATTATACATATCATAAAAATACAATAAAAATATAAAATAAATAATAATAAACAAATCGATTAAACAATCAGCAAAATATTATAATAGCCGGAACAAATACTAAAACTTTTTGAGTTGCAGCAATTGTAAAAGTTATGTTATTATTTTAGATTTCCAAATGTGCAAACACTATTCAGAAATCATTGCAATTTATAATGGCCTTAAATTATTTTTTTGTATTTTGCATGACATCGTGTATTTAAACCGATTGCATCGATAATATTTTAAACAGATTGCATCAAGAGCTGGTGGCGAATAATTCGAATTTCCTATAATGAGAACCTGAGGAAGCGTCTTGTGCCATTGAACCTTGGTGCATTGCTCCATTGCAATTCCATTTAGCAACAAATAAAAAAAAAAAAAAAAAAAAAATGCAACAAAATAAAACAAATACTTTTTCCGTCATCTTTCCGCCCCATTTCACGACACAGCTTCGGTGGCGCTAATTTTCATTCCTTCGCAATTGCACGGAATGCAAAAGATGGACAGCAAAATTAAAAGAGAAAAACGAAAAAACAAACGAGCCACCATCCAAATCACCCCAAAAACTGCAAAAGGCAAACGAAAATAGCAAAGCTACGCTTAATCTTGCTGCCTTTTGTGTTTATCTCTCCGTTTGCATCACTGTCGGATTGGGTTTTGTCCCTTTTTTTTGGTCATCAACTTGTTGTTTGCTGAATGTTTTTCGCTATTTCCAGTTCAATGTTGTACGTTTTCCCGACTGTTGTGACACGGAACCATTTCCCTTTTTTTGTTTTTTATTTCAAGTTCACCCTGATCGAAGGCCCGTTTTCAACGCTTATGTCTCGCCGCGAAGGTATTTAGCGTGCTGTTCCTGCCGCCGACAATCCACCGGTACGAACGTTGGCACCTGATGACCTGACGGCATCCCGCAAAGCGGTTTACATCGGATGTTGGCGCCGGTACGCGCCTACCGGATGGAAGGATGGGACACACGGAAAACAAAAGAAGGTACTTATCGCTTTATTGCTCTACATTTGTTCCACCAGCCGAATGATTTGGCGTGCGCACGAGTCTCTGCCTCTTTTAATTTCACTACGATCAGGTACGCTCGCCATTCGGGACGGGAATGACCTTCGCTGGGATGAACTCGTGTATCGATTCAACACGAGCCCTGTACCTGGCTGAGCCGGGATGCTGTCCGACCTTGAAACGCCTCCTCAACACTTTTCTCGAGAAATCTAAACCCACGGGATACAACGCAAGAAGGGCACCGGCAACCCAAATCGGCTAATCCCCTATGATTATGAGAGCATTTCTTCGGAATTTTTCGGACACCGGCGTTGTTGCGTTTGAGTTGTCTAAGCCAGAAACAGGTATCCTCTAATACAGGGTAAAAAAAAATGAAAATCTTGACCTTCATCATGATTGTTCGCTTGGCCGCATAATGTTGGCACATCGTAATGATGAGCGCTCCACCGTTCGTGCGCTATGGCGTCACTTTCCTTTTCCCATCGTTTTGGAATGTCCAAAAAATCCCTAACTCTCCTTCCACCGAACGCACTGCAATATTCTCGCTTAATCGTGAAGAATCCGCCCCTGA
Source organism: Anopheles minimus (assembly GCA_000349025.1). NCBI lineage: Eukaryota > Metazoa > Arthropoda > Insecta > Diptera > Culicidae > Anopheles > Anopheles minimus. Next base: position 158,166 of record KB663677.1, read on the forward strand.
AATATTCACTTTTCCTGCTCCGATTTCCGATTATCTGTTTCGTTGTTTGTTGTTTGACTTGCGGCGGCTTTTGTTTTTGGTTGGTAAACGGTCTCGGTGATGCGTTTTCGGTTCGATTTAGTTTCATTTCCGGTTGCGGAGAACGATGTGATTACATAATTGATGCTAATTGGTGCTGGTTTTGTGCGATAAATTTATTGATTGTAGTGTTTCGGTTGTTTATTGGGAGCAGACTAATATCCGTTCTTGTGAAGGGAAGAGAAAATATTCCTTCTACGTAACGCTAAGATTTAGGAAATATTAGTATATTGAAATAAGTGATAATAAGTCTAAATGTTGAGTTTCGATTAAATCTGCTCACGATGATCGAAAATTTTGTACAATAATATTTGCATTTTCATAACTTCAAATTCATTTAAAATTGCAAGATTGCTATTTAGAGCTCAAAACAGCTAATTGTATTTTGTAACCGTAGATACGTCATACAATTTTATTTCTACTATACTTTAATAACTACTGACGCAGACAATTCAATTTTCCGCACAATGGAGTTGTGATTTGGACAATTATCTTAAAAGTCTGCATTATATTCTTATAGTTGAGAAAATAAAACTGTAATCTTTATCTAATTATGGATGAATCACAGCTACTGAAGGCATCAATAAAGAATTATTGCAATATATCCATCGGGATGATCAAATATTACCAAGTTTTTACGGAAGAGATAACTTTATTTATTATTTATTTATTCCGTTATGACGGACACTTAGCCGTATTGTCGACACCGTTAGTGTCGATATTAATTCCTCATTATTTACAATGCTTACAAGGCATTTCCTCCTTGTAGTTTGCCTTATCCCGGGCATTCTCGGTTGTGTGGTTGGTACAGATGAAGAGATAACTTTAATAAGTTTAAAACAGAAAGCAAAGCTTTCAATTGGACATGTTAATTTTTTAAAATTAAAAATATAAGTAACCTTGTTTCTAAACCATTAAAAAGCAAACAATGATGGTAACTTCTGAAAAAAGAACATTTTTTTGGGTCTCATCAGATTACTACGATAAAATTGGTCATTTGCAAGCATTTTTAACGTTTTCATCATCTCATTTAAATAATTATTTAACTAACTGTAATCAGGTTGAATTTAAGGCTGTTCTTTATGAATTGAAAAAGGCAGAATCTCAATTAATTATTACTGTTTTTGTCTCACGAAGTAACTAGAATAAACAAAATAAATTCTTTAATTTCAGAATTTTAATAATATTTTAATTAACTTTGTATCAATTTTTCTACAATATTAAGGACCTGCGTCTAATTTTTCAGACAGTTTTCAACTTCTGTTAGTCATTTCAATTCATTTTACCTATTTCAAGCAATATGAAACGTGAAACGGTAGAATATAAAAAAAGTTGTGACAAATCTAATAACTCAAAGTCATAAAAATAATAACAAATTGAATTTTTTATGTTTAAAATAGGTTTAAAAAATAACAAACTATAATATGATATGACATATATTTCATAGGTTGATAATTTGCGTTGTGCTGTATATAAAAAAAAGTTATGATCTACTTAACCGTAATAAGATTACTGCATAAGGACAAACAAACCGCAAAGCGATATGAGATCGACTTAGACACCGAGTAGCTAAATCAGATCGATCATTTCATCCAAACACGGTCGTGATCGGATTGTCAATTTTAGCGTTTTTTAAACCCCCCGGTCGGGTACAGGTCTGATAATTGACCCATGTCGACTCATTACCCAATCGGTCCCAACCGGACCCATATTAGGAATCTCCAGTGAACGTAAATTCCCGCAAAAAAAAAACCTCAAGCTGTTGGCTTAAGGTCTCCAAACCGACACCGATCAGCAACGCTTTAACGGTTTCGTTTCAATTTACATAATTAATATCGCTCATTTATCATTTCGCCTGGCATACGCACACACACACACAATAGTTGTCCCTTTCGTATTGGAGTTTTAGAAGACGAGAACACACGCACAAACAACCCCAAAACCCTTTACACCATGTGCGTCGACCTGATTTGCGTATCGAATGCGATCGTCAATGATTCGGAGATTTTACCAAACGGCGTTTAGGTTGACCTCCGGTTGCATCATAGCTCGTTGTTGCACCGGTTTCGTTCAGCATGTTGCGTGGTATGGGGTCAGCTTTTTTTTGCTGCCCCTAATCTTTACTTTCCATCCCCAAACACCCAGCGGGATTACGTCAACCTTTTGCTTGCTTACGTTGGGAATGCGTGAAAAATTGGCGAACGTCACACACGTGTTAAGGGTGGTGGCTCGTTGCAAGGCGACGACTCGTTTTCGAGAAATTCAATTAATACACCCGCTTAAGCCAACGTGATCGTTCCACACATTGATCCAGTTTGCTTTACGCTTAATGATTCTTTCAATCGAATGTGTTCCATGTCTTGCAAGTGAAGGCATCAGACGAACGTGCACGACCTTGAAGAATGCTGCACGTGTTCGGTGGTTGTAACATAACAATGACCAAAGCATAAACCTACGGATACAAAGTTCCACTCCAAATTCTGGACCACCAATGATTGATAGCTTTCGCTGTCAATTTCATCGCAATCGGGTGACCTTTTCTTCAACGACGACGATCGTCAAAAATACGTCAATCAGGTCGGTGCGGACGGAAGTGGATGTGATTTGGACGGTGCAGGACACAGCCAGTGCATACAAATGTTACCGTCCTTCAGCCAACCGCAATTACTCATTACCCGTGTGCTTGTTTAGCAAAATGGACCTACTTGGTTGGAGTTTTGTTTGCTCACACTCCCGCGTTCTTACCCTCGTCGAGACGATTGGGGGGATGAGAATTCGAAAAACAAGCGTCGTGTAATGAGCAAATCGGCTCCATTACGCTAAGTAGCTCGACGGTTTTGTCCGAAGCTAATCGGTTTGGAAAAATCATGCCACAATTCCGCCGAGTGAAGCGGAAAACCTTGGAATATCTCTTGCAAAAGAGAGGCTGAGGAGTAGGGTGGTTGATGGGGTGATGAGGGTGAAAATCAAAGGTGGTTAGATGTCGTCCAAACTAGGGTGCATTTTTGTGATCATGTTGTAATTGTACGTACTTATGTAAAATAATGTAGGCACAATGTTTGAAGAGCATCACCTTCGGCGTTAGAAATAATTTGCCGAAAACAAGTGCGCTATTAGCAGTGCAATTTATACAGTGCTTTACATATCTTTAATGAGCAATTGTTCTTTGTTTTAAATTATAACAATACCTTGCAGGGTTTTCTTAAAGTCATCTAACAAACAAACAAAAATACACCCATCGATATTTAATATACATTTTAATTCTTCTGCATATTTTTAATTCATTCTTAATTTTTCTTGGACCGCTCTCTTGCGCATGTCTGTAAGACATTGCTAAACCTTCAATCTGTTTCCAGGAAACTTGGTCCAGGAAATAAAATATATCAATTATTAATTCAAGGTGGATCATTTAAAAAATAAGTTTATATTAATATCCTGAAGCCGTTCTCATAATCATTAAAAATAAAGGAAATGTCTTAAAATATGAAATTAGTGTTTGAAATAAAATAGCAAAACAGTGAGAAGTTGAATTTCAAATAAAGCATTTTATAAAGTTAAGTTTAGTTTATGTACATTTAGGACAAAAAATAGATTATTAACAAAAGTAACTTACTTGTACAGCCCTTGAAGTGCTTCCAAACTGACATTTTAAATAACTAATATGCTATGGGTAGATTCAGCTGACATGTTTTGATAGCTTTGAGTGCTTTGAAAAAGAGTTTCAAGAAAAATATTGCATTCACGTTAATTTTACAATTGGTCACCTCGCACAGTTTTGACTGGGAATGTTTATACTCTGTAGGTTTTTTATTTAATTTCCTAGAACATTTCTTTTATTCCCGCATTGCAATAAAAACAGTATTCATACAATTATGCCCCACACTGTATTAGTTATTACTTTAAACTGGTTCATTATATTCAAAAATTATATTTTACGATTTTTATGTACAATCAATCAGAAACTCTACTTATGAAAGTTGATCTGTTCCCAAACCATCGTCGTTGGAGTGTGTAATTCCATCCATCCCTTCACTCGCGGTGTGCCGATCGAATGTGATCGGTGATTGAGAGAGAAAAAAAATGACTCCACCAGTTCGAGATCACATCCATCAAATTATGTAGAACGTAATCAAATGATTGGCGGTTCGGTACTTTGGCGCTCGCGTTTCGATCGCAGCATTTCGTCGCACGGAATCGCGCACGCGCAACGGAAACCCCTCTTCCCAAAAATTGCCGTTATTCCGCGTGCCATGCGTACTGCCACAACACGCTCGCGCGATTATTATGATCCGGCGATGCGGTGTGTGTGTGTTCGACCACCGTGCGCAAGAAATTCACTTCCTGCAAATGATATGAATTTGATCACCCAACGCATACACTCGCACGCATATCGTATGGTTGCCGAAACGTCGGCTCGAAAGTTTCAAATTCAAACAACCCGGCTCGGCACTTATTTTATTATTATTTCGTTCCATTCCCCGGACCCCATTTTGGTGGCGTTCAACACGAGCTCACACCATCCCGCCCAGCCGCCGACCGGCACGGCCAAATGACGAATGATTGTTGCAGCTCACGGATATCGTGTTGCGGAACATTTTCCCCCAAAGCTCGCGTTTCTCGATGCTCTATTGTTTCGCGACCGCCACTTCTTGAAGGGAATGTGCCGCCCGAGCTTCCAAATATTAATCCACCAAAGATGAAATGTCACACCGGCGTGGTGAGCGTGAGTTGGGCAGTGGAGTGAAAACAAAAAATATGCCGAGGTTCCCGAACTGGGTCACTAGATTCGGCACGAGAACATAGGCATGCAATGCAAACAATGTATATCCAACACTAGTGTCGTGCTTTAAAGCCATCAGAAAAAAATGAAGCAAAACACGGTATCATGCGGAGCTTAAAGTCGATAAATTTTTCAACCATTAAACTGTCATTAATTTCATAGTAATGAGCTTAAAATTCAAATTAAATTAATAAATGGATCTAATTTGATAAGAAATAAAGCATAAAGGCAATTCGTTCGGAGCATACGTGGTTTTGATGGGCTATAAAATTCCCGAATGGTGTAAGGTTACGTCTAGCTGATGCAGAAAAATATTTAACGATCGCATTGACTATCAATAAACGTGCTGGGTCAAAGGAGCTTTGGGTTGTGCGAAATGTGTCGTGTGTATTTTAATTAAATAGCATTGGAAGTTACAGACACAATATTTTCTTTCTTTAGCGATTTATTTACATTTGTGCCGAGTGTGACGTAATCTTACTTTTTTAATTTATGACTTCTTCATCGCTAACCAATACATAAATCGAAACATAGAACAATTATAAATGGTCAATCAACTGTCATATTTTGCAGCGTAATATTGTTTTCAAATTGTTTAAACTAACGTTGAAGTCAATATTTACGTCAATAGAATATTATTTTCGATAAAGGATCTCTAGTTCCAAATAATGTCGACCAAAACTGAGCATTTAGAAGCGTGCGTGCCTGTAAATATTTTTGAAACTGATAAATTTAAGAACTAGAAGAACGTTTAAACCAAGTTAAAGTAAGTTAACATTTTCTAGAAATTATATTAAAAAATTGTACTCCGGGGTCCACAAGCGGATCTGGAGAAACAATACACTGGATCCTGGAGAAGCTCTTATCTGGAACAGTTCTCTGAAGTTAAAGTTGAGAACATAAAATTGAGTACAAGACACGCAGGTGAGCATTTCAGACGAAATCAACAATCAATGTTAAGCATCTCAATAGTGTGATACACTTTATAGACAATAAAAGTTTCAAATATATTCTAATGCAGTATTGATTTTGTTTTTATAATTTAAAAGGTTTGAAGTTTACAGTATAACTGGATTTTATACTACCATCATTCAAAAGAGATTTGGCTAATATCGCAATATCGATTTAGGAGTTCCTAAAATCAATTGTTAGTTTAGCCTGGCGAACACAAGCTAAATCTATTAACGAAACGAAATCGAAATAGCATATCTCCATGGACTTTTGCACACTCCCAATTTGCAAAGTCCTATGACAGCTTTGTCCGTAACTAAGCCAAAACTGACCCTGCCAAAATCCCAACACAACCCCACGGTTTTGCACGATGAGAAATCGACCCAAAATAGACCAAATAAGATGCTAATGGGACATTCTCGTGTGCAAGCTTTCAATCCAATCCCATCGGGGATCTCATTTGTTTGAGAAATTGATATAAATTGCCACCAGGATAGCCATTTTCCTTTCCCATCCCGAAGATACAGCGAAGAGCGAGACTCGATCGAGACGATCCTCGCGCCGAGTTGACAATCCACAACCCTGGTGGATACCGTCGCCGTCCCAGCGGGCCTAATGAGGAAAACGATTATTTAATTAATTTTCTTCGCTTCATACAGGAGGATCGAAAGGGTGTAGTTTGAAATGG
>KB663677.1:165271-177885 GCA_000349025.1 Anopheles minimus
TAAAATTTCCCATCCCGTCTGTTTTGGGGAGGGTTTGATCGAGTTATGGTCATTTGGCAAGAAATGGATCGTGTGTGAGGCATTGGACCGAATCTGGGAACTAATGGCATGAGAAACTTGATTGGAAAGATTTTTTTTTAATTTGCTCTGATAGAAAGTGAGTTTTGTGCCACGCGACTTTGGAGAAACCTGATTTGTGGACCTGTGGTTAGCAGTTTGTAAAGAAAGGAAAACTTAAAATAATTTGAGGATTTTTTTTATCAAATGATATAAATAAATAAAATAAATTGAGCAATTAAATAGAATAAATCTACTGTCCTACTGGTTTTGGTTTTCGGTTTTTATAATAATGTAGTCATTTCGTTCCAAGTATGCATTTGCCTTGGACGGTGCCATACACGCGACCGTGATCATTACCGTGCCCGTCTGGCGTAATATTCTAACGACCCTCATCGCACTGCAGCCGGTCGTTTGGTACTCGCCGAAAAAAGCAAACATTTACCTTCCGGTGCGAAACACGAAATGGCGCAAGGCAGCATCATCAGCGCGGTGTTCTGCGGTGACCACGGATAGTCTAGGAGGACGAAAAAAAGAAACCACACCCATCCAACGACGGAAGCGACGATTCATAACAAGAAAATAAATTATTCTGGCTCACTCTCCGCCATCCACCAAACCAGCGGGAAAGTGAAGATAAAACTAATGTGCGAGTGTAAATGTCGCAAGACTAATGGTCGTGCATCAGTGAAAGCCGAGGGTGTTTCTCTGTTCCACTTCGTGGCGTTTGGGGGTGTTGTTGCTTTCTTGGTGTGCCGTTTACACACTTTGTTTGCTTTATTTTTGCGTCACTGAGGTGATATCGGGAAGACGACACACCAGGTGAATATGGTCGTCCACTGGTGGGATGGAATCATCAGCATCACATTTATCAACGAGCGTCTTGCTCAAGGTCTCCCGGTGCTGTTCGTTATCTTCGGTAACAGTGCGCCCGGGTCCGGATGACCTCGTAAGTCCAATAGTACAAACCCACCCCGAGAAACGCGAGAAGAAGCGTCAGTGCGTTAATAAATTGGACCACGATAGAGCGAACTTTAAAACATATCGTCCATCCCAGTGAGCTGGAAGATCTGGTTGGATCTGTTTATCGTTCCAATTCTGATTCTACCTCCCTTGGAACAGAATCCCCAGAAATTAAGGTCCCCACGTATGATATATCGAACAAGAGCCGGCACATTCTGGACCTCCCAGAAGTCTTCCGGTGACTTATCAATATGGTGGCTCTACCGAACAGTCCTTGAGTTCTGAGTTCTTTGCTGGTTGCTGCTTTAGCATAAATCTACATTCATCCCGGCGCGACATCGACAATTCCCCGGTGCGATATAATAGGGACACGCATTCGCAAAACCGTAACACCGCGATTAGATAATATCGCACAGTCGTACGACGATCGATCCGCCGTACACCGGTTGAGATTCGGTACGAAATGATCCACGACCAGCAATCCGCCTGGTGGCATCGAAAGGATAAAGCAGTTGCCGTTTTGTGCCCGTGGGATCGAAGTGATCGGTGGAGAAATAAAAAACCGAGAAAAAAAACCACTCCTCGTACACGGAGGACGCGATCTTGCGATGTGCAAAGCAAGATAAAGACGGTACCGATAACGAATACCAGCGCGTTGGAAGAAAATCCGAGTGTGGCAAGAGTCCACCGGGGGGACGTCGCCAATCTGCATATGCATATGAATATCCAGTGAATTTTCAAGTCGCGACAACAATGTGAACTCGTACCGCGGGATCGTAAGATGAGTTCGGCTGGAGCAACTCCACTGTAGTCGATACGGTGGGGACGAGGCCCGGTGCGCATAATTTAATTCCGCGTTTTGATAAATGACACTCTAATTATGCAAAACAGTCCTTTGCGAGTGTGTGTGTGTAATTGAGCATCCTTTTGCCCGTTGTCGTGGATGCCTTTGTGTCTTTCGGTATGAATGAATTCTGAGACGCAGCAAAGATCGGAAAGCGATATTTCGAACTTTTTATTAATAATTTGCCCTCAAACGACGTCGCAACGGAACAAAGTTTTGTTTCTTTCTTTCTCCCTTGGCAGATCGTTTACGGCTCAGGAATAGATGTGAAATGGATACGAGCGGGTTGTTTTTGTTTTGCTTCGCGAAATATTTCGCAATTCGAAGGTTTATTACTGCTGCTGCTGATGATGCGGCTGCTTGTAGATCAGAGATGTCAAACCTGCATACCGCGGGCCGCGGGAAAAAATACAGTGTTTCATTTCCTGTCTGCTTCGTACAATTCCAGAGAGAGAATTCCATACACAATTTTTTATACTATTTCCCGTCAACTGGGCAGCTTGAAGGCTGAAAAAAGCTGTACAGCACGTCTGCCGATAAATCGGTCTATTCGATATATTGATTTGTGCAAGTTGTTCTAAATTACATGCTTTATGCACGTAACACACAGTTTGGTAATGTATGCATTAAAAACTACTTTTGTTTTTAAATGGATATTAAAATAAAACAGAAACAAAAGATACTGTAACAAACTAAACTGCATTTTTTCTCTTCAAGTTACTTCTAATTTGTGCCTTTAGTTAGTCAGATAGCCAGAACCAGGGTTTTGCTAGTTTATCTTTTTTTTACAGTAGTTACCGTAAATTAGGTGTTAGAGCTGTTAAATTTCGACAGCATGTAGTCTAAAAATATATATTGAAAATGGAGAAATTTTAAATTGAAATAAATTGAAAATTTTAACGGAAGCCGAGTTAAAGTATGAAAAGATCATTTTGTCGCTTTTTTAAGCCATACGTCTCTAGGGAATTAATATATTTCAATTAGAATAGGTAGCATTTTAAAAATGTAACAGATGTAGAGTAATGTTGATGGTTCTTTATAGTTTCGTATTAATTGTTTTAGTTGAACGAACCTTGGTATAAACCGATTTTGGGCCGCAAACCAGACGCTGGAAGATATTTGGCCCGCGTGGTCAAACGAGTTTGACAGCACTGTTGTAAACTAGATAACGCTCCATCCGAAAGCGGGAATTCAATATTCCGAGGCGTGATATTTGGCTCTGTCACGATTCGGTGGGAGATTGATCGTCTAAATGGGCAGTTTATTTTGGTAGCGAAATGAACCAAACACAACCAGCTACCAAAGAAAACATACGGTTATTTATCAAAGCGACACACTTGTGCCGAAAGTGATCGGTGGAAGAGCCTTGGATAATCTGATCATAGAGTTCAAATTGCACACTGGAACTGAGAACAAATAGAGCTACTTTTTTGTGTGTTTGCAATTATTCCAAGCAACCACATTCTTTTGCGGTTCATTTCCAGGTGTTGATCCATTTTTTTTTCAGGCATGTCGTTTTGCATATATGAGCAAGAATTGATCAATGTCACAAACCGCGATCGAACAAAGCCCAAGAGTATCAAATGGTGCGTTTTGAGTCACCAAAGAAAAGCAAAAAGCTGTAATTTAATCTGCAAACGTAACAAGGTCTCCGCGGTTAGTTTATCGCGGCCCATGGGCCGCCCTTAATCCGTTTAGCCGATCGGATTGGAATCGATTTATCAAACCCCGTCTGGAGTCTTAGTCATAGGCAGGTTCTCCGGCGGAAGGTTGCGCAAAGCTCACGGGCTGTATGCAAAACACGGTGGCAGCTATGACACCGGCCGACCGACCGCGGCCAAATGTTTCGGGCAATTAGATCGATCAACGATTTACGAACCGCGGACGCTAAGTAGAGCCACTTAATCCGCGGACCTACGGTACCCGACCGGAACCGAGCGGACTAACGAGAAAAGCATGATCGCTCCAAGTGTTTCACGATCGTCGAATTTATTGTGCAATGTACGTATGCATGCGGTGCAATTGCAACACCATTCCACCCGTTCGCTACACGATACCTGATTGTTTCGAACAGGAAAACTAAAACCCAAGATCATTGTGTCTGCTGTTTTTTTCTTCTCATTCCAAATATGCATTTCCTCAAGCATAAGCAGCTCCACGGGAGAATCATTCGCTACCGGTACGCCTGGAGGTTGCTGGCAATCAGGCCCCATTTAGGAATGGCATCGTAAAACTCCATGCAACTTGGCGTTTGAGACGACCCCGTCACTGATTAAAACCGCGACAGAGTTCGCGTTGCGGTACGTCGTAAATAATGTCCTCCTAATAACGATGTCCAGCGTCGATTTGGAGACATGATGCATGCTTAAGTATTTATGATACCTTCCCGGACGGGTTTATGAACTTTAATTGAAGATAATTTCGTAGCAGTTCCCAAAAACAACCTGCATTAGATGCAGATTTTAAACGTGTGTCCCAAAACAAAAAAAACAGGGAGACAACCACAACGGCGTAACATCGGCAGGAGATACATCCAATCATCTCTGCTGCCAGTGGTGCGTCGTAATTTGTTTGGCATTTCGTCTCATCTACCTCGTTCGCTGCATGGTAGGCGGTGGGGAAGAAAGGGTCAAATTCCCAGGCTGTCATGGACGCGTTACAATCGTTAGCTCACTATCAGCGCTCGCGTCCCTCGAAGGGACATTTAAAGAGTGTGTTGCAGCTTGCTGTTGTTGCCTCTTACCGTTTGTGTTTATTGCGTAAAAAAGGGGGCAACATTAAACCTCAGCTGCCTCCTGATGGGATGCGAAAGAGCAATGCAGCAACGCTGGGAGTACGTAACAAGTGCTGAAGTACGCGTGAGGAACGCGAACGTTACAACTAATGAGATGCAGTTGGGATGTTACGGGAGCAAAATTAATATGAAACAGGAGCAGAACGCAATGTGATACTTATTAGTTGAAGATGTGTATTTTTCAAGAGCACAGCTCAAGCAGGCCAAAATATGTCTTTCGTTCAAATTTTGTTTATTCAAATTATAAAAAATGAAGATATAAAATTGGATCCTGAGGTTGTTTTTGGAATGCTTCGTTCTATGGAATTCAACAGCTGCAAATTCCAGCAAATCCTACCAAATATAGACCATGAGATGGTAATCATAGGCGGCAATATTATAGTCTGAGTAATCTTCGGGATTATGCAAGATATATAAGTCCTACTACTGATATCAGTTCACCAAAAGCCAGGAACTCCAAATACATTTTAATGAACGAGTTCCATCAATAGATCCTAAAACCTGAAAGACGTTCCTAGACTTGGACTGTCGATGATGACTTCAACTCCATGGGATGGAAACCGTGAATTTCGATGCACATTTTTTCTTTGAAAATCGGATTATATTCGAATTGAATATCGGATGGTTCACTTAAATCCTTGAGCTAAAAATTCGAGCAATTGGCATAAGTCACTCTGCTAACTCCAGCTTTTCAATTAATTGTTTCAAAGTGTCTATAGTGTCGGGCCTTCATCTTCTTTTTCTTTTTCTCCTTATAGATCTTCTCCATCTTCTTCTTCTTCTTCTTCTTCTTCTTCTTCTTCTTCTTCTTCTTCTTCTTCTTCTTCTTCTTCTTCTTCTTATTCTTCTTATTTTATGACACAACAACCTCAAGCATGTCTTAGCTAATTCTGAGCTATTTCAATTTATCGTCAGACTTCAGTGAGTTTATTGAATCAAGATGTCAGCAACACATCAAATGTATTTTTCACGGATTTCATATATTCTTACAATATGTTCTTTCAAATACCGGCTATATTTCTTTCTCATAACATCAAGGTCTACAGTTTTGCTTTCATTATCGTTTAACTTGGTTAAAATGAAGACCGGCAGTAAAGCATATTCCAACATCACTAACCTTTCCCTTGTTTTCCCCGTAGGCAAACCAGTCGACGACAAGGAGCCCCGGAGGTAGAAAAAAATATGGCAAAGAACTTTAAAACCAGCAAACCTGAGGAGAGAGAGAGCCCAAAACAGCAATTTGGAACGTAAGCAACTAACCAACTCTTCAAGGTGCTGCTGCATTCGTCTCAAATAGCAATATATCGGTACATAGTTTCGTTTTTCCGCGGTGTGCATGTGTGTGCCCGGTGCTCTTTTCGGGCACGATGCAGAAAATTATGTCCTGGGGAAACGCTTTTTAAGTGTCTATTATCATTGAATTTACCGCGCATAAATAATCACACAGAGTGCGCAGTACACTACCGCAAACCCTGCCGGTGGTTGTTGCTGGTGATTACGTTGTGATGTGTTTGGTTGCAAATAAGATTTCTTGTGTTTCTGTTTGCGGGAAGTGTGTGCAATAGCAGCAAATGAGGAAGCCCTGCAGGACATGGTGATGAGAATGGTGAATGGTGTAGTTGTGACATTCGGGCCATTGGTCGTTTCGCTTTCAAATGAGGTTAAAACGTGCAGCGCCTGCAGACGTCCCAGGATAAGCGTTCGGATTCGGTCGGTGAAAGAGTGGAAGATATGCGTATGCGTTTGCTTTAATTAACGAAATTAACACGTTCCGTTGTGCCCGATAATGATGTAGCGTCGTTTTCACTCCCATATCCCGGTTGAGATCCTGACGGGAAGGATCATTTCAAGCGCGAAGTCCTTGCTGTGGAGCACGAACACATCGTCGGTTCCTGTACGGAAGGACACAAAGGGCAGCCTGAAGGGTGTAATAAAATATAAGCTGAACGACGAAGGCGCTCACAAATTGCAAGCAATTTGGAGCGCGCTGCAAAGGTAATAAAAAACCTTTAATTGCCCCACACACACTCACATCAGCGCATCGGTGGCACAAAATGGCTTAATGCCTTACTTTTATTCGTTTCTTCTTTTCTTCCTTCGTTTTGCTCTCGTTACACTTGCTACGAGTGCTGCGAAACGAATTAACTGCAACAAGCAACAAGCCTTCCCGGTGCCCTTTTTGCCGGAGTTCAAGTTCCGCAAGACATTTCAACCCCAACAAAGGAGGACCTTGCCCGGTGGAGAATAAGTTAAAAGGGCAGTGTGGTTGGTGAGGTGTTGTCAGTAGTAAAAATAAATTTAATATCGATTGGAATCACATTTTTACTGCCTTCCTTCCTACGGCGTGGTGCAATTCTGTATCATCTGTACCCCCGTTTTGCCCGACTTCTCGCACCAAGGCTAGGGCGATTGGTCAGCGGACCGATTTGTATTGTTGTGGTTTGCCCGCCTGAGAAAGCCGATCAATCGAGTTGGGAGTTTTCCACGACTTTTCCGCTTCCCTTACGAGTCTCGTCCGAAGCGGTATGCAATTTCCTTCCGCTAATGACATCGCGGAGCGTTTTACGGATCGAATTAACCGAATCGGGGAATCCATGTCGTTCGGGTTGTAAAGTTTTGTGTAAAGGCGTGTGCCTAGACGAGAGTTGTTCGTACGCTCCGTAACGAGCTGGTCGTTACGGGGGAGTATTATTGCACTTGCAGCCCGAATGCTCCGCACTTTTAAGGTGGTGAGGTTTTAAATTTCCCAACCAATAAAAATGATGCTCTATTGCAGAATTGCGATCGATGGGTTATAGGGACGATAAATCGAACACATTATTGGTGGCATGAGCTTTTGAGCTTGTTCTTGTTGAGTTACAGCTAAACTTTTCGATCAGCATTCCGGGTTAGCTGGCAGTTTTATTGCAGTATCATTTGGAGATTTGAAGAATCATACATCAATGATTTATAGCGTTTGGTTGCTAAAAGTTTAAGCTTGTACGTAATGTTACATTAATAAAGGACACTTAATGTCGCGTACGGACAAAGCTTTTGCTCGTTTCGCTTCGTGCAACATCTTGCAACAAAATTGTGCTCCCGCACCGAAATGGGCAGTTTCATTTCGTCAAAAAGTCGGACGACAGTCGGAACGACAACATTATGGCCCTAGCCCCGAAATAGAAATGCAACAAGCGGCCGGCAGTAAAAACCACTTCTAGCCCCGTGGGGATGGGGATGGGCAATCAGTGAACGAACCGAAATCGCTTAAAAATCTCGTCAACCAACAACTTTACCAGAAATGCCAAACAGACCGAAGGTACGTGACCGGATTTAATTTACTCTTGGCTTGGGGATGCTTGGGGATGCCCATTTTCCACACACACACACCCACCCCGAAGGAATTTGCCTGTGTGTGTTTTTTTACGACACTTCCACTTTTCAATAAATCATCACCATAAAAAAGAACGGAACGAGCTCGCGCGAAGTGCACGAACCGGACTCTTAAAAACTGTACCGGGCACCATCAGCCTGATGAGTGTTATGATTTCATAGCACCGATGGGGCGCAGTAAAAGCACCCGGGTACCCGGATAATCATAAAACCGCGCGATGCTCTGTTCTTTACGCGATTGAAGAAAGCTCCAGTTGGTCAGATGGAACTTTGGTGGAAAAAAAATAAACATCCCCTTTCGATGTAAGGAATTGTCACAGCAAATGAAATGGGATTTAGTTTTCTGTGAGCGAGAACACAATTCGAGGGTTTGCAACTCCCATCCCAGCGCTCGAATCATAATCCAATATTTAGTGCCAAAAATTCGCAACATAAAATTGTTCACTGGCGGACTCGGTGGATGAATCACGCCGTTCAAATCGATCCTATCGGCTCGGTTCGGGTCATAATCGGCATCGATCTGGTGAGTAATTTACGAGTGGAAATCATTAAAACGGAATGGATCCTGGAAAGACGATTGATGGTCAAATTTTTGAAGAAAGAATGTTTTTATACCATTTTACATCCTTTTTTTTCTGAGGGCCATAATTCAAAGGGAATTTTATTCGTTATGAAAGCTGAGATTTTGCAGTGCAATTTTATAGAGGATTTTGTGATCAAAAACTTTTTTTTATAAATCGTTATTTCAAGGAATGGGAAATGATTTTATAATTTCATGTTTTTAGTCATTTCTTTTTATTAAGCCAGCTTTCGATCAGTTTTATTAAATTTGTTGCTCATTTTTAAAACATTTCTTATACAAGCAAATAAATGATTTAATTTAATTTTGTTTATGTTTATTCTTTAACTCTATATTTTTCGTATTTAATGAATTCAGTTGTTCCGTTGCTGCTAAGAGTCTAACTATTTTATTAACTATTTCCGTAAAAAATAAATTCATTGAATTTCTTCATCCTATAATTGATCATCAACATGGTTTCGATGATTTTCAAATTTCAGACATTTTTTAATTTTTTAAAATATTTCCAAAGTTCCATGTTCAAAAGAAATAAAATAAAAATCTTTTTAGTTGCAGAAGGACTATTTTTTATTAAGACCCTACAAAAAAACAAATAAAACTAAATAGCGTATTTATGTTTTTGAATATGAATGAAGTTGATTCAATTTCTATTTTTCCTTAGTCAATTTCGAACCAGGTTCTCGAATTTGTTTTACCCTTTATCCGATTGCTTTTTGGCGGAACAGTTTTATTAAATTCTACAATTATATTGTTGTTTTAAGAGTATGATGAGCCCAACTATTGCTATTGAAAATTCCTCATATTTGCGAAAGTTATTACTAATTCTAAATTCTTCTTTTGTAAAGAGTTTCTCGTTCCTATATTTTTCGAAGTTTTTTTTTGTGGAGTACAGTAACATGTGTTTGATATCGCGATCGTTATAAAAGTTTATATTTGTCCAACCAAAACCTTTCTATGAATCAAAATTATGATACAGGATTTGATTTGTGAACTTAATACGTTTTCCTTAAACATATTAAATTAATGCTTCCTTATCTGAGCCTTTTTTTCGCTTGAAAAAAAAAATATCCAGGAAACATATTGACATTGCAGTATAATAATGAGAAATTCAAATAAAACTAAACAAAAAAAAATTATATTAAGCAAAAACACCACCGAAGCTTTCGACTTTCACAGTCAGCTTTGACAGGGAACAGCAATTAATTCCTTTCCCGCATCATACGCAACGCATTCGAACGTGTAATCGATTGCTGCTGATCGCGTTTTTATCACTGTTCTTATCTTGATTAAATTTATGTCCCTTCCAGATTCCAACCGATCGTCCGACGCAGACGGATACCGTGTGGCGAAGAAGCACTCGATCGACCTCGATGCCACTGTGTGGTGTGCAGTTTTTTTATGTTACAACCCCCCCTTGTTTTCAGAACATGTTCCCAAGTGCTTGGGAAAAGTTGTGTAAGTCCTACTGTTTTATTTATCCTTTTCCAGCATTTGTTCCTTATCGGGGGCTGTAGATTTTCCACGCTTTTGCTTAATTAGTGTCGTGTTCTGTTTTGAAACGATCGTCGATCGGTTCGCTTACTCTAATAGTGTTTTGTTTGGCTTGTTTTTCCATTGCGGACCAGCGTTGATTCACAATCGAATTGATATTTTTATTTTTCCCCCCTTTCTTACCTTAAGACCGCCCAACCGAATGGTGCAATCATCAAGCGATCATGGTGAAAGCATATATAATGGTAGAAGAAATAAAAACAGTAGGAAAAAGTGCACACACTGGTCTTGGGTGGAAAAAAAATAAGGAAGACTGCGCTGGACGGCTCTAATCCGCTCTTAGATGGATGTTGATTGTTGATCTGATCAACCGGACTGTATGTGTGTGTGAGCGGTTTTTGTTTTGTTCAGCTTGTTGCTGCCTTGATGTCGGAGTGTCTCTAATGGACCACAGTTATGACAGCTAGTAATAACTGGCCGTCAGCATCGACGACAGCAACCGTTGCGATTCGTCAGCCATCTGGTTGAGATTTTCGAACGCCGGTGGATGATTGTTGATTGAAAGTTTAATTACCGTTTCCGACTTCTCCAGCCGCGGCCACAGGGTGGAACATGGGCGGGAATCGCCCCGCATGATGGAAAGGAACCGCGTTCTCTTTGAAGTCCCACACGGGCGACACACAAAGTACGCCTCTTCCGACACATGGGTGAAGGTACAACAGCATGGTGAGCAGCGTGTTTATTTACACGGATGTCTTCGAACGGAAACCTGGGATGGTTATTAGAGTTGAAGGTATGGACGAACACAGATATATTGGAACAAGCGTAAAAATAGTTCAAAAAGAACCCAACGTGTGTGGGTTTTAATTGTAGCCGTTTTGGGGGCGTTTTCCAGTCTTCAAGCGTTTCCTTCTTTTAAAAACATCAGTCAGATTATAAAAATAAGATAGATTGAACCAGCTAGAGAATTCCAGAATTCATTCATGATGTCCTCGGAACGAGAAAGAATAATTGTTGGGGACCAAGTAGAAAGCTCCCTATTAGCCAGAGCTATCCGTTTACAATCTTCACACATACCTTGCTGAGGCTCGTTTCGTACGACATCGAATACCATTTCAAAGTCAATCATGTAGCACCGTTGCCGGGACGGTTGCATTTATGGCAGAATCGATATCCATCATTGCTTGGCGGTGCAGCAGTAAAGTGATTGATTTATGTCCATGCCGAGAACCCGTTCCAGGGGTTTTATTTGTGATGCGACCATTTTATGATTTATCTGTGATCGTCTATGGCCATCGCTCAACTGGCAGTTTGGAAGGGATAAATACGCGATAGGCGATCAAAACTGCTGAGGCAAAACGTCTAGAATGTCTGCCCAGCAATAGCGAATGGCACTTATTGTATGATGAATCCCAAAACCGAAATCCTCTTTAGCGACCTGTTTGTCTGCCACGAACTCCGCTCGTTAGGAACGAAACTTGCCCGCTGTCAACTTCAATTTTTGCTCAACACTTTAGCACGGGGTGAGGTTGTCCCCAGGACCCCATACCGGCCCATCTCCAAAATAAACAACCCCCAAAAACCCGATCCCCCCGGGTAACAAGCTTCCCTGGCCGGAGAAATGCAACCTGTCCGCGGGTTCGTCAACACCCAGCCCGGGATCCCGGCCAGGGGGTCCTAGACCAACGACAATAACCCCACGGCAAGAATCGCTAAGACCCCATACCGTGGCGACCTGGAGCCGGGAGTTATAAAATTGAAATTTCGCTGTTAACATATTTCAAAGCCTTTATTGATGCCCAGCCAACACCCTCGTGCTGGCACACAGGGCCTTTCGTTCGGGAGGCCTAGGTTGATCCTAGCCCGCTCCAGGTGTTCCCGTTCGGACGTTTCGGACTGCTTTTATTTCACATTTTTTTATGGGCGCCTCTTCGGTGTGTGATCCCATCTCTCCGGGACCGGTCCAACATTTCGTCGATGGATCTCCTACCGGAATAATGATTATTCATCGCTGAATTCCTCCCCACGTACGGAAAGATCGTACCGTTTGTGATCGCGCGAGTGTTTGTGTTGGAGGGGTTTTACGCTCGGGAAGCGAAGAGTCCGGATAAACTGGATGATATGTTCGAGATACCTTCGCAAAACGCACGTCGAGAATTCGTTGGTGCGGTTGTCTTTTCCCTTTCTATCGGTGTCCCCGATCTAGTTGCCCTAACCTCCCTACGGCTCGGCGGTACGATCGCGGTGATTTTCGGGTGGTTTTTATGTAGTTTTGCTGGGCTAGAAATTTATTTCCCCAGATACACGGACCGGGCTCGTTGTAGGAGTTGTGAAGTCTTCTTCATGGGGGTCTTCGGGAGGGCACACTAGGAGTCGGAATTTATGACGGTTTATGATCTAGTCTAACATTCTGCCACCTCAACCAGAGTTAACGAAGGGGTAGATCGTGTGTTTTTCTAATGATTGTTATTTTAGACGTAGAGCATTTACTGAGCAGTTTCGTTAGGGGAATA
>KB663677.1:209588-219774 GCA_000349025.1 Anopheles minimus
GGGTAGTCCACACACACAGTATGGGACCACAACAGTCTACCCGTCTTCATGTTCCACACCATTCTACTGCCCGGTACGAAACCGTTTCGTAATTTGTTAAACGACACCTTATCGGGCGCTAGCGATCCCTCCTTAACCCCACCCCCCCCACACACCCTGTCCCTCACCACCATGGAGAAAGTGACCACCGATCGCCTACGAAACTCCATCTCGGAATGTGTTTTTATAAGAATGTAAATATTTATTCCGAAGAGAGTCTATACCCGACCCGACGGGGAACCGGTGGGCCGAGTGCGTTTTGATTGATTGTGAAAATAAATGATGTGCTGGTTTCTGACACCGGTGCCATTAATATTGCGGTCACTTACGCCTCGTCGCCTGCGGTGCCGCGTCATATTAGAATGGGGCAGGCAGCATGGTTGGAGGTGGTTGGAACCGACATGGGATACGGTTTTCTGGCCGTGACAAAGTGTCCCCGAGGAGTGAAAAACACTTCGTTAGAGGATCCTTTGGATAATGTTCTTTTTTTTAAAAAAAGTTCTAGCTTGGAAGTTAACAGAAGTTGACTTTTTAGAAATGTTTAATATGGTTTATGTCCCAACAAACTATTAGATTACTAGGAATGTTTACGGTTTGCGAAAGTAGAGAAGCTCGGCTGTCCAAGCTGTTGTTCCAGAAAAGGAATAAGCATTAGAACAATATTGTAGCGTAAAACATAAATTTCTTGAATAGATAATCTAATTAGGTCTTCGGAACAGAACTTCAGGAATTCTTGAGATATGTGCGAATGTAATCGTAAATTTAAAATTTAGTTTGAATATGAAATATTTGGAGAATGATGTCCTAAAAGCCACAGAGAATCATTGTTCTATCAAAAAATCATTTAGCTTCATCTTAATAGAGGTTCAGAGTATTTTTTGGTTTAGAGGTATATTTAGCACTGGTTTACTCTATGTTCCTCAATTAAATGATATCTAAATTATTAATTCTGATAATAGTTGGATGTTTGTCATCGATGTTTTGGAATACTGAGGATATTTTAAATTCAACGTCATATTTGTACAGATTTCCTGGAGGAGGTAAAAATCCATGGAAGTCATCGTGTGTCTCCAAACATTTAAGAATCTTCAAGTAGAGATTCAGAGTCACTTACTTGGCCTCAAGGATTTGTTCAACACAGGTTAAATCTACTTGGCTTAAATTAATTATGTATACAGATTCAATTCTGATATAAATATGGTCTTAGTAATTGAAGTTTAAAAATACTTGGAACACTTTCAATTAAAGATCCAAATCCTCAATTTGATCTTTGGAGATCGAGACTATTCTTGAGTCTTCAAATAAATGGTAATCTTTATAATAAAGATCAAGAGGTAATTAGTTGGTTTCGAGATCGATCCAACCCTGAAGTAGTCTATCTTATAAAACTAAACGATGCAGAATTCTAAGGAGATCATTACCCTAACACCACCAATTTCTAGAAAAAGCATCCTTTTCAACTTATGCTGTACCTGTTATGACACCGTTCTTAAATGTCGCAATGTATCAGATGCAATTTTCGCCCTCATCATTTCAGTCCACCCCAAAAAAAAAAATCCTTACCTCCTTCGAATCAATGCTGGAAAGTGCTGGACAGTTCACGTCCCGGTTCAACGACTCCCGGAACGCACCAGAAGTAATTGAAATCTTTCCGGACTGCGGGCGAAAAACGACCCCGCGCAAGCGTAATTGCTTCCCATGGCCATTTGTTTCCTCCACACCACTCCCTCCCTCTCTCCTTCTCATTATAAAGTACGTAGCAGCACGTCTTCGATAATCATACCAACAAACCGACCTCAGCAGCATAATTGCTGCCCATTGCACCGAGCGAGCGCACAGGACAGCAAAGCAGACATGACAAGGCACGATCATCGCTCCACTCTGCCCGGTGGGTACACCTGCAGAAGGTGTACGGTAGGGAAGGGTCGGGTACCGGATCGTACCGAGACACGTACGCGCTTCACACATTCGCCCTACCACCAGCACACACACAACCACACTCACATGAGGCCGTTGGGCAGATTGGATATCAGATATCAGCAGAAGCGTTCGGATGGACAGTTCTGGCCCCCAGCCCAACACCACAAACTAGTGCACGCGGGCCTCACTGTCTCAGGTTTCTCTGCTCTGCCCAGATGTTCCTATCCCTTCCAAACGCATCACACCTCACGGAAAAGACAAAAATACGGTGAAGTTCACCCCTTTTTCCTTCAGTGATCGCTTGCACCAGGTAACACCTTTATGCACTCTTTAAGACATTGATTACGATCGCATAAAAGAATATATATATTACGATAATTTTCTACTCAAATTTTCCATCACGATACAGCGGCTGCCACCAGCCCACGATCATCATCATCATCATCATCGGCACGGTAATCATAAGCGTACGGATGCGCTTTCGCATACTCCGTTTGGCCTTTTTCATGGGGGGACCTTGCGTCCCATCCGTTCCCTTCCGTTGGCCGAAGCATCCCCAAACAATTTGGAGGTAAATTTCGCTTTGCTTCCCTTTTTTTTATTTTGTTTTCCCTGCCCGTACTGGTTGACCCCTAAAATTATGTCGACCTTCGTCGTGGTCGGACACACGGAAAGTGCAAGCTTACGTGTGGTGCATTTCTGATCATCTTCCATCTTCCATCGGGACCGGTACAGGAAGTGCTTTCCGCAATTGGATGCACGTGTGGCATGTGTTACGACGGAAAAAGGTTTTATCCATCGTAAAAGTACACTTGCAGCGCAGAAACGAGAAGTTTCCGGGAGTGAGTGAGGTCTCATTTTGTGCGCTAATTAATTAGTCAACTTTTAAGGCAAATTGGGATGCACTTTTTCGATTTCCGTTGTTTTTCTTCTTCCCGTGCAACTTCTTTTAATGATGGCTCTTTTCCAAATTAGTGTGCAGCGATATTACAACGAAAGGCGAACAAACGACCTGCTATTGAATTTTATTAGATGGATAAGAAAAGCGTCAAGTCGCCGTACACGGACACCGGTGAACCGGTCGAAAGTTTTGTGCTCCCTTTTTGAACTTAACCTTCGAGAGAAGAGTTTGGCTCTTTAAATCTAATCGCAACCATCCCATTCGCAGCGGTCCAAAAGCGATGCATTAGCAACCAGTTATGGTTCATTTGGCCACACTGATAGGGGTCACTTTATTTGCGAAGGGGTTAAAATATTATCCCCCTTACCGCTCTTTATCGCATCATAATACCATCGTCTAGAACGGCTCGCTCTTTTAGATTGAGCGCTCGTAAATCAAAGCCAAACGTGGTTGGGATATCCCATCGTAGACGGGGATACCACCAAGGATGGAGCATCTCTCCTCCGAAGATATGGATAAAGTCGCCTAGTCGTTCCGAGCCATCACTGCCCGTGAAGATGACGGGCTGGACGAGCTAACAATGTTCAAGTAAGCTTTTACCAGCCGTCAAACCTCTTCACCCTTGAACGATAGTTTGACCACAACCATCTTCACACAAGCGACCGCAACGAAGAAAAGAAAAACCCGCAATGCACTCTGAAGAAGAAAAAATATGGACCACTATCGCGAAAGTAAAACCATCCACCAGCGGGATTCTGTGCAGAACGGGAAAGTGCATTAAGGCAAATTAATCGTGAACTGGGAAAATGCATCAAATGATGCAACGGATGCAGTTTTGGGGGTGGATGGATGGATAATAAGCGTGGAATATAGTTGATGAACTGTGCTGCACTTAGACTGGCAATAAACTGAGTAGAGATCTACAATAACTTACTCTTTCTTGGTATATAGAAGACCTTTGAATGGAAATTGTCTGAAAAACATTTATGGGGTTTAAAAACGTTTCTGAATAGAATTTTTGGTTTTATGTGGTTCTACTACAGTGAGAAAATTTGTTTAAAGCGTGCAATTGTTGTTCCTGGAATTCCTAGAATTAGTTTTGCTCCCAGCTTACTAGTTAGACTTGTAAGTGAAGAAATTACCCAGATGAGGTTTAACGAGACAGAACTTCCAAGAAATCTCTAGGTCTCCAGGAGTTCCAATTTTCTTCGAAAGTCTAGAATTGGAAGCACAGTCAATTGCTTGATTCTACATTCCTTGTGATTTGAGGTTGAGCCATGTTTGTTAGAAGTATTGTCAATTTCCAAGGTTTTCCGAAGTTAAAGTTAAATGATAAAAACGGTAGTGATGAGATATAGTCCAAAACCTAGAACCGGATCAGGCCGAACTGTATGAGAACCTAATTTATTAAATAAGATTTTAAAATTTGGATCGGTTCAAAAAAATCGTTTAATGCCCAATTTCCAATCACAGGAAAAACCCTAACAATCGCCTGATACAAGTCTTCACGGGCAGCAAACCCCATGATTGAACTCAAAATTGATTATTCCTGGACTCTGAAAGACTACTCGGCTGTGAATAGTAAAAGCCATTGAGATTACAACAAGAGACTTTCATAAGATAACAATTTTATAAATTGTAAAAGTTACATGTCCAGAACTTTATCAACTTCTATCAATAATATAGCTCAGAGATAACTACATTTTTATGAATAAATGACTTAAGCATAGTATCGCTAGTAGTACATAACTGCTAATGTACTTTAGCCGAACAGTACACGAGACATCTATTTGCAAATCTAATTCTTCGTCTGTTGGAGATGCTGATAAGCTAAATTTCTCCATTACACGTTACACTTCAACTCTAAATGGCGAACTGATAAGTCATCTGGCACAGCCGCTTTCCTAGTCATCAGAAATAGATTGGTGCCTTTTTTGGAATATTTGAACGCAACGAGCTATCTCCTTCCGATCATCTTCGCCCAAGTAACAATTTCCATCCGAATATCTACCTCCACCATCAGCTGCAGCGATGTGTGCGCTTCCGTATGCAGTTTACCTTCCACGTGTAAACCAACGATCCGCACGCCGTCGCATTATCATTCAATCCCGTACGCGCACTATCGCAAACTACCCCTATTTGACGATCGGTTGAATGAAAAATGACTTACCAATGTGACAATCCAGCCGGCGCGAGCGAAAGCAAACCGTTCCGGGCATTCCCAACTGGACGGGTTTTTCAACGATCGTTTCGCCGGATAGTGTTTGCCGGGCGGGATAAACGTAATTCGCACAGTTGCGGGAAGGGAAACTCATCCGAAATCAGAGGGAGTAAATAAATTTAACTCTTAATGCACCCCGAGCGAATGCGATTTCGCCCGCACTGTGACGACGCAGCCATGGTTATCATTTTCAGCTAATAAACAGTTGGCAAAAGGAAGAACCAACGATATATTGTTATTAACGAGCGTAGTGGAGCCGACTCCGTTCGAGCTCGAATGTCATTTCTTCGATTGTCCTTCTGCGGGGTGGCAGCATTCGCAATGCAGCGCCTGGAATCTGCAGCAGGCAATCTCTCGGTCCACCCGACGAAGTATTGAATTGGAAACCGTGTGATGTGCATCTTTATGTGTTCGGTTTTATTTTTCCTCCATTGAATATCTTCGCAGCCTAACTTGTATATTATGCTTATCGTCATTGTCTTATCAGGCGCATAAATTAGGCATCGCCGGCAGTCGCCGGGACACGAATGTCAGGTGAAAATCGCAAATGAAGCCCAACTGTTTGTTGTCGATTCCTGCCCACTCGAAATGCCGGATCGTTTCAGTTTTGTTAAACGGTTTCCAAAGTCCTAAGAGACGTCCCCGTACCAAGGAATGCCGCACCAAAATCGGACCACGGGGGAAGATGTTGCCCGATAAAACTGTTTGGTTACTGATGCTGCTGCGTTACGGAAACGGGCCTCATCCTTTTCTTCTCTCTCGCCCGTTTTATATTTGGTACGGGAACGTTTTCGGTGCGGGAATATTTTATAAATTATTATCACCGGCAAATAACGGCAAAATGCCATTCGTCGCCGATCGCGTGGAGGACACTCGATAAGGATCCGCCGCGCGATTATCCGCCAAATTGGGATCCGGCCGATCTGTACGATGCGTGCGAAACGGGAGTGGAAATGAAGTGGTGTTTTCGTTTGTGTTGTCGCTTGGAATGATGATGAATTCCAGATGGAAAGATTAGAGAAACAGGAATTCAGCGCAATGTAGGAGATGGTTCGGAAATCACAGTTATGCTGACGAAGATGAATAGCATAGAAATTGAAGATTTTTCTACATCTGATTAAAGTATAGCTAAATAAAAATTATAACTGCCAAAGCAATAGACCACACATCTTCCAAAACTCTCAAACAACAACGACCAATACTTATGTAACGAGCTCTGCATGAAGAACCAGGAAGATCCAGAAAAGAGCAGAAGGAAAGAATCTTGAAACAGCGTAACATAAAAATCAACCTGTACCATCATCATTGTTGAGCAGCGTAATCATGGCACTTTTTCCACTTTTCCTTCACCATTTCCCGCTTTCGATATTATGTTACGATCGTGGCAACAATTATGCTTGGCTGCATTTGCCCTCCCGGTACACAAACCCTGCCGAGACCCATCTGCATGCAACAAACTGGTCCATAAATCAAGCCCCGAAGCCATAGTTCCCGGTGAAGAAAAATGCCACCATCAATGGTGCGCGGCCTCCTTTGCCGTTTGCCGGTTAGGAAAATTACGAAAATCATCGCCGTGCGCCGCTGTTGGTTTGATTTCACATTTTTATCCCGCCCGAACACGGGATCGCCGTCCCACCGGTGGAGGGCCGAAGAAAATCGATGCCATAATTTATGGAGAATAATAAAATATTTATTTCGCAGCATAAAATTCACGAAAACACATAAAATATCATCAAGATTGGGATGGCCGCTGGCAGGAGAAAGCCGGAGAGACGCGCCACAAACCGAGCTGATTAGATGACAGCGTGCGGAATAGAGCCAGAACCGAAGCGAGAAGCGAAAAGCAAACGTCACGAGCTCCACATTGCATCACGGAGAATGACGTTGGCGCGGTTCTAAGCCGATCGGGGGGAAACATTCTTTCCAATACGGTTGGGTGCAAGGAAAAATCAAGGGCCCTTTTCCGTACGGTTATGCGCCGCAAAGTACCTCCGGGTGCTGGTCTAATGATGCTTTAAATAACAGCGCAAAGCAGGCGAATCGAATGCGGATGGAGAAAATATGAAAGCACATTTGCCCGGCACGGAATCATACGCGACGTGATGTTGAAGAAGGTGGTATGATTTTTGCCACCAATGATTCATCGATACCGCGTACCGACCATACGTTCTGTTGGGATAGGTTTTATTCCTTGGAGTGAACTTGATCGAACTAAATTTTCAATCCCAAAAAGGGCAAGCACACACCATGCCCATTTTGTATAGTCACTCCGTAAAATTTAAACTTTCCTGATATCATGGATTAGTTTTCCAATAAATTCTTCTCTTTTTGTGTTTATTTTCAGTAATAAAATAAGATTTTTTTGTACTGTTTAGGCGTTTTGTTTGATGCTAAAATATTTTGCGTAATAAAATATTCTTAAATTTTGTAAAAGTGTGAATAAAAAGTCTAAATTTAATTTGATTATAATTCGAAAGTATTGAGTAATGTGATTTGTGTCAAGTCAACATGTTAGTAATGAACTTGCATTAACGTAAAACAAAATATATCATTGTGAGAAATAGGACGCAGGTCCAGTACACTAGGAAAAGGAAGGTTCAAAACGCCTATTATCCTCAATATATAATGTATTGAGGATATCTCTGAAACGCTAAAGCGGATTTTCGAATCATTGTTTCTAGTGTTATTGAACAATATTATTTAATAATATCTATTTAATTTTAATTTAAATTACGAATGTTGCTCAAATTAAAATAAAAAGAACTCAAAATTGGAACACAACCCACAAGGAAACATATTTGTAATTGAAGAGACTAAAAAAAATGTTGGGTCTTCATACCAAGTAATATTTTTATCTTTATTGCAGAAGATGTAATTTTTTGTTGAGGTTAAATAATTATCTTTAAACAAAAATACCTTCTCTAGCTCCATATAAAATCAACAAGAAAAATCAGATTATTTTGTATACACTATTTTCTGCATAGGGTTTTGTTATTTGATTCCAGTAAAGATTCCCCGATTCCCTTTGATTGTTTAAATAGTTATTTTTCATTCAAATATTTCAGACATTCAGCGCAGTTCCCAACGAAAACCTGCTTTGGTGCAACGAAATTTAAAAAATACAGTTGTTATTTTGTTGCATAGCTTAAATAATAGATAAGACATTATTGTGCATTAAATTTACACAAAAATATTGCGTTGGGGTTATGACATACTGGAATTCGAGGTCCTGGAAGCTCTAGAGAGATTTACAATTAAAAAACTGGTTATAACTAGATTCAAAGCATTCTAGAAGTCATTGCGCAAATGTACTGTTTTTTGTTCAACTTCACTATCTATTAAGTTTAGTAAACTAACCCTCTTAGGCGTACTTTTAAAAATCAATCAAAATGTGTCAATAAGTTATTTAAATAAATACGTTTTCTTATGTTGAAGCTTCTCCAATTGTGCAAATTAAACACTTAAATCTAGACTTATTAACTCACACTATCCAGCCTCAAGCAAGCATGCATTCCCTCCGTTTCCAATCCGTCGTTGCATTCTGCATAGTTGCATTCGATTGGAATAATAAATTTTTGCCACAAATACCGAAATGAAATGAATAACGAGCCAGTGAATAATGCGAACGGACCCAGAAGGTTGTACTTTTCCTACCCTGCCGGGCTCCTGCGTACCCTGCGCACACACACTACACACCCAATAAAAGTGCATCCAACTGCAACCGAGAACGAGAAACGAGAGAACGGCCGTCGAAGTCGAAGAACAAAGAATGAAGCAAGCTTAAAAAGAGCGCCCAAGCCAAGAGCTAGCTCGAACGTATTATGGTTTACTATTTTAGCGTCTATCCGAGTTGTTTTTTTTTTCTTCTCGTCCTGCCTATGGCTACCTTGGCCAGTTAGCATTCCGGATGAGTAGCGGATGGCCGGCGGGCTGATCAAGTGGTAAGAGGCACACCATTCCATCCAAGGCGACCGACTGCCCTAAGGGGCGTGATGCAGTTCTAATAAGGGACGAGAAGAAATGTTCCGATCCGATGGTAAAGCATCAGCGAAGAGCACAACGTCAACCGTACCCGGCAATCGGCCTAGGGCAAGGACAGGTGAAAGAAGGGCACCAGTACTAGACAGCCATCCCTTCGATCCGAACCATGCAACGATATGCAATTTATGTAATGAACGTATAATTATTTATGTAATAAACATAATCAACATTTATATCAGTGGGCATTGTTATTGTGTGAATGTGCCGCCCCGGTTGCGGGTGGGGGAGTGGGTGAGATGAGAAGCGGGATGCAGAGCGAAAGAGACAGCGTAAACGCGATTCTTTATTGCTTGGTTTCACATTTCGAGTTCGATTTCGCACTAGCATCTGAACAAGCTCGTGTTCCCGGTCTGAGGGAGTTGAGGGAAACAATTGGGGTGCGTGGGGTGGATGTTGGAAAATTCTCAAGAGAACTGATCCGATTCCCGGTCAAATGTTTCAAGCTTTCTTGCTCACCTAAACCACCAACATCTTCCACCCACCACCATGGGTAATGTAGCTATCGAAACCAATAGCACGCATAGCTCGGTAAAGATGGGACGAATGAGCGAAACATTGGTTGATCATGTGCAGCGCCACACGTGTGGGTGCAAATGAATAAAATGCTTGAAAAAGCCCCTGTTTTCCTGCACGTTGCCGCTGACAGTGTAAACAGCGGTAGCAAGTGCATTGGCCTACGCGCGTAGTGTTTTCCACGCCAAATGTGTGTAATTAGCGCACGATGAAGTTCGGAAATTAGATAATGATAGGAGCGCATGCTGACAACGACGAGCCGTTTGGGGGTTCGGTGGCAAACAAAATAATAATTGCATAATGAGTAACTATCCGCGGTTACGCTTGATGATCTCGCTGCACTGACACTCGAGATCGGTTGGATTTGGAGTACGTACGAGTGCTCACTACGGTCAATGATACCTGTTTAAGCAAATAATAATTGCGAGCAGAGAAGTAGCATCACCTAACATGCAGCGGAACCATACAAAATGGCAGAGCAGTTTTTTTTAAACTCCTAACCAATAAAACTGGCCAGCAGAGTTTATATTTAAGATATTCAATGATAATAA
>KB663677.1:219989-232784 GCA_000349025.1 Anopheles minimus
CGACGAACTTGACTGTCACTGGTGGGAAGATAATGTCATTAGAATGATACCAAACCACTCAGAGCTTTAAGTAGTTTCTTGAACTGTCCTTATGGATAGAGGAGTTGTGGTAGACCCAAATGAAGTGAACTCGTCCGCAAAATAGGTCAAGCTATGCAAATAAGGATCACTTAAATAAAAAAAGACCTCGAAAAGTTGTTGCGTTTGCATAGTAAGTGGAAAGTAAAGAGCGAATTGAAAATTTCTGTAAAAGCTTTACATCGTTAAACTTAGAAATTTAAATTAATCTTCTTCAAATAATAGATATATAAACTAAATATAATAAACCCTTTAATTATTGGTTGCACGTATCTACAACAGTTGAAGAAGCAGTGAAAGCTAGCACTCAAGTGAAGAAGCCCAAACAATAAATATTTTGTTAAAATTGTGAGGCTAACCTCAGGAAGAGCATTCAATATTCAAATTTTAGCTTAAATTAAGTTTTTGAAAACAACATTCCAACAATACCAAATATCATGCTTATAATAATAATTATTTAAGCTAAATTAACTCTTTCTGAAATTATGACAAAATTAACTTAACATATTTTAAGCATTCTAACTACATATCTATAAACCACATGGGTGCATTGGTTCAGAAGCTGTGGCATCAAAGGGAGCAAGATATTTAAGAATACTTTAAAATAGATGATTACATCTTCTTTGCTTCTTTTTGTTTCGTGTAGAGACCCATTCGATCATGTCAGCGTTTTCAATGGCTACTAGAACTTTTGGAACTAGAACGGTTGCGATTTGATCCCCGATCCTCCCCGTTTGAAGACCGGCACTGCTATCCCTTTGCCATTACTGACCGCCCCTAATACATGGGTATGATGGGTAATTTAGTGAACGAAAATGTGGCAAAAGAGAACTATTTAGTCATCCAAATAAATAAGGATTTATTTTATAAAGTCAGTACATTGAACTAAGTCATGTCTCATATATTTTCACTGCTTCGTATGCAGAACTTGTTGATTATTATTTCTGACTAATTAGCACAATCAATTTAACTTTAAATGTCAATATCCCTCACGCCTTCGGAAGGGATTTCCAACAAATAATGCTGCATTGTTCATTATTATCTGCAAATCAGTGATGAGCGATCAGAAATCATTATTCCACTCAATCGCAGCGAAAGTCCAAAGTGATATCACAAGTTCGGTGCAATTTCCCCGTACAGCGGAGAGAATTTCCACCGTCACGTCACAATTTTTCAGCCCACGACCCCGTAACGGAACTGCACAATTCCGACACTACCGGTGCGTTTGATTACGGAAGGAAATGGAGGTCTAAATAGAAGCGTTTGCTAATATTTGTAAGTGGAAGCCGTAACCGAAACCGGAGCCACTATTAGCCGAACCGGATGAGGCTATCACGGCAAATGTGGCTAATTACAGCACGATGTGGTGAGGAAAGTGGTTGGGTGGGTGAGAGGGTGGGTTTGATATGCGATAAAATTACGCATTTTGCAATCAAACAGATCGATGGATGGATGATGTGAGTGAAAGGGAAAGTTTCGGTCGATAGTGATAAGACAGACAGTTGCTGCTATTCGGCGGATGGTTGTGCAATAGACAATTAACTACAGCTGTATGCGCTGTTTCTATTTTCTCTCGCGCACCAAACGATTGAACACATTTTTCGGCTGCCGTTTTGTGTGCTGTGTGTGTGTGTGTGGGAAAGAGCAGCATAAAATATGTTGCGTGAAGCGCCACTTTATGCCACCGGATGTGAGCTTGCATAGACAATTCCACTTCATACGTGTGTACGCCACTCGTTATGATGGTAATGCTAATTTTGAATTGTGAAACGCTTTCCCACTCGTGTTTGGATTAGTTGTTCAGACTGTTGCACCACACACCGGGTAGGTCTAATTTGGAACAGGAATTTATTCGGTGGAGATCGGTTTACGAAGCTTAAATGTTAGTTTCATCTCCCTTAATTGCCATCCAATTCTCAGAAGCACCTATTGCCAGTGGTCAGATCGAAAAGAATGTGGTTTATTATGCTTGCGGTTCATGAATGAATGACAACAACGACACTCGGAACCAGCTGGATATCTGTTTTTGCAACAACAGAGCTGTACTACACGGGTGCTGCAGGCGAGGCAAATGAAGTTGTCGCGATTCGGGCTCTGGCAGCCAGGGTTTTGCGCATACCCTAGACAACATGTTTGCTGCCCGAAAACCCTTGTAAGGTCAGCTCCGGAACGGTTGGGGGTTTTAGGCTTTGCTCAATTAGCCCGTACACGAAGTATTGTTGCCGGGTGTATGCGCAAAGTTCGGCACAAGAATCCGGTGGCCCTAGCGGGAGGCAAATCGTGTGGTGGATAAGATTCGCTTTCCGATTTTTCCGGTTTGTACGACCGGTGGAAAGCTGCCCAGGTGGGTGGGTATGGAAAGGAAAGTGGTGGAAACATACCCAACCCCAAACACGATCTTTCTGTGTCATTCCGGTTCCGACCTGTGTCGGAGTGTGTTTCACAATCGACGGCAACAGTGGTACACACATATACCCCTGCGGTTAAATGTTCTTATCGTGCGCAACGAATCTCGACCACATTCTACCCGAAACCGATCACGTAGGTGCATTTTCGCGTATCGGAAAGCCTAGAGACTGTGGTGGGTGCGCACGGGATAGTTCCCCCCCAGTCATACGTAAAAGAGTCGCAAACACGCTATGAAAAAAAGTGGTGTAAATGGATTTAACCGGTGTTGGGAAGGCAGAATAAGAAGAGAAAAAATCTAAATGGTAACGCTTAATACTCGCACCGGCGTGTTGTCTTGAGCGTTCGAGTCGCACCTCGGTTTGCGACTCGGTGTCTTGCATTCGGGTGATTTCTAATTTGCTTATGCAAATTTCAATCACACTGCAGCTGCACCGGCTCGTGTGGATTAGGTTTCATGCTGTGTTTTTTTGTGTGCACTTGTGGGTAAGCTAGGCTTTTTATGTTCCTGCTAAGCGAATTCCATGAAGAACACAAAAAAAGGAATAGAAATAAAGCCTATTTTAGATACAGTGACGTGTATTAGAGTAGGACAATCTGCCACCCAAAAATAAATTAATGAAACAAACAGTGTCTATTAAATATTCTGATTGTATGAACAACATTTTAAAATTTGTGTTACATTTCTCTTGCGTATTTTAAGAAAATATAATGGTTCAAAAATTACAAATATAATAAGCTTCAAATTCAATAAAAAATGGGTTGAAATGTCTTGTTTTACATGACATGGATTTGGCCAAGGAACAATTATAACAAAATACCACATGTGAGATGATTTTGAAACAGGAAAATATACACTCTCAAACTGTAGAACTAAGCACATTTTAAATAAAATGTGAAAGCCTAGAAAATATTGGATTGATAGTGTTTTTATTGGAAGATTCTGGAACCATCTGGCTGTTTTCTGTGTATAAAACAAAAAAAAATACATCAAAACACCAAAACTCTTAGCTCATTGTTATAGCATTTTTTTACAAAATGTTGTATGAAAATAATTAGATAATAGAATAACAAAATTCAAAGTATTCTTCAATAACATACTTCATTGAATTCCTGAATGAAGTAAATTCAATGCAATAACGATGTTCAAAAAGTTGTACAAAACACCAGTGGAATATGTAAAGTCTGAAATTCTAAGCTCAAATGTGCAAACGTTTGCATGTTAATTTGTGTAAGTGTACTCAGTTTAGCTCCAGAATATGATGCACAAATAAACCTGTTGTATTCACAGTATTCAATATTTCAGTATTAATAACAAGGTCAAATTGCTACAAATACAGCTTATTATTATATTGATTCTCAGTTTCTAAGTCATTGATACACACCAAATCTCTTATTAGTAAACTAATTAACTGGTTGAATTTCACCGAAAAACACACAAAGGATGAGGATTTTGTAACCATTACAAATACATCTCAAAATATATGTAAAAAATTCTTTTCGATCTTATATCACTGGCCACCACTGTATGTTTCCACACTTTTGAAGCAAATCTTACCGCAACAGACGGTTTTTACCACCTTAATGCCCTTTTATAGAGCTGTACGGCGGCCATTCGTCATCTCAAGAGTTCACCTTTCGGTCCAACAAACTCCAGAGAGCTGCCTTCAATTATGAAATGCATTCGAGAGCCCACGCCACCTTTAAAACGGGTTCGCATGATCCAGATGCCATTAGAAACTCTCACCTCTGGCAAACGCTCGGAATGCAATTCACTTTCCCGTGCAACCGGTGCGGAGGTGCCAAAAAAGGAATCTAAGCCTTTTATTTTCGAGTGAGATTCAAGAAAAGCTTCAAACCATTTGCCAGTATGAAATCTCGTCTTTAATTGATTAGTTTAAGGCTCACGCTCCATTCTTGGATGGCAATTAAACAAAACCGCGATTGACGGTCCATTCTTGCCCGCCAATTAAATCCATAACCGTACCGTCGTGCAGATATGACATCGAAATCGGATCCCCTTCCATTCCGTCATCAAAAAATTCGTTCAATGCAGTTGGGCGAAATTCTTGCTGCAAGCGAAAGCCAGAAAAAACAAACCACAGAAGCAACGAGAAACCGTTTGGAAGCCGTTCCGTGTGCTGGGTGTCCAGCTGCTCCAGGTTACCGTTTGCTTGGCCGTTTATGTCGCACGCATTGGGCGCACATGGTGACATATGAGAAACCGGGCTGGAGCCGGCTAACGTCGTCGAGTGAAAGGGTTACTGCCCGTGACACTAAAGGCCCACAATGGGGCGGGAACAGGTTGTACGGTAGGGAACCGTTCGCAACAACATTGTGTATATGTGTGTAGGGGAAATATAATGGAGGAAAGAAAAGAAAAGATACTCCTCGATGTTCTCTTCTCCAGCCCTATCGTTCGTTGGGGGCTGTAACTTCACAACGGGAGCCATTACAATTTATCATTTCACTGTCTTATAAATTTATCAATCAATCTGTCAGCGTCCCGCAGGTGAAGAACGCACCACGGAATGCGCAACCAAAGTGCGTGGGATAGCGTCCGCGCCTCGACAGGAGAGGTTCTCATAAACAGGTTCACTAGCTTCGGAATGGAACAGTCAGTCGGTAGGGAAAAGGTGTGATAGTGACGCTAGGAATGCAATCAATATTTGCAATCACACTCCACGGTGGTTTGATTTGCATGAACAGTGTGTCTTCCAAGAAGAAATTCCATCCACCATGCAACGGAGCTCACCAGTTGCTGCAAAAACCATTTGATTTATGTGAGACTGAAAGGGACCCCGGGGAATGGGAATGGAACCGGGTCAGCTTAATATGACCACAAGCACCCCGGACGGGCTCTTGTGGGATTGAACGAAACTCAATTAATTTAATAAAGCTACCACCCCAATAAAGCGCTTGGCTGTTAAATTGTCTTACCGTTTTAATCTACTCCCCCCACACGAACCGCAGAGATAACCACAAAAACTGTTTTACTTTTATTTTTCGGCTGGTGGCTTTTAAGATCCACTTTTTTTGTTTTGGCGGGTCTTTGGCTTTTGTTTATATTTGGGAGTCACATTTTGACTCGTAAAATTTTAAGACACTGACCAGATTCAAACCATCGATTACGCCATGGACATTTTTCATGTTAATTAAACTGCTGTGGCCCAATCTGACAGTAATTACCTGCCCGGTGCACTTTTAAACACACACACGCGCGCGCACATGGTGACTCTTTGGGAACGATACTGGAACCAGTGGAAGGCGTGCTGATATCGAGGGTTTGGAGACAATTACGGGAATAAAAACTGCACTGGCAAAGAAATTGGGCTGGGGACCCTCTTACGTGATATTACGTGTTTTGGTGATTGTTTTATGAATCTTCGCTCCGATTTAAACGTGGTGCTGGAAAATACAGTCCTGAACGTAACTATACGGTTGTCGAAATAATAAAAATTCCAAAATTTTCCAAAGTTCACAATCGCGCACATTCAAAACAGCTATACGCCTTTTAAATTGTTGTTCTTCTTTGTTTTTCTGTTATTTGATATGAATTATAAAAAAGTCTTTATTTTAAGGTACAATACGTACCAAAAATCGATATAGTTTATTTTCTAATTGGAACTTTTTTCAAAGCATGGCAGGAATTTTATTTATTTAT
The DNA here is from genome assembly GCA_000349025.1 of Anopheles minimus. NCBI lineage: Eukaryota > Metazoa > Arthropoda > Insecta > Diptera > Culicidae > Anopheles > Anopheles minimus. Next base: position 226,138 of record KB663677.1, read on the forward strand.
CTACTTGAGTCATCCAGCTATTGATGCCTACATAACTTATGATAAACAACTCATAAGAATTAATGACCTAGACTTGTGTATGAGCAAATTGTCGCTTTACGTTGAAACATAAATCGATCGTCGTAAAAAATACATAACTATCCACAAAGAACTTTGAAATATCGTCAAAATAGCTGTCTTAAACTATTTCTGAACTGGATAAGTGTCAAATGGAAATCATCTTCAAATTCTAGCTCGTTATAAAATCCTCGCATTTGCCTTGGACGCTAGAACAAAACGTAGTATGTCTGAAATCTGGTCGCAGTAGTTGCCTAGTTCTTAAAACTCTACCAGGCGCTAATATGTTTATGAAGTTTAGAATGTGAAGAGAATGATTTTTCTTCTGACCATTCTTCTGTGCGTACAGATATTCTTGTCCAAATTATAAGCATCTAATCCGATAGGAAGAGCATGGAACAAGGTAGGACCAGGGCAAACGATAGAAAAGTGATGGGTCAGAATGGGTCTTTGAAATCTCTTGCAAAACAGAGCATAAATCCTCTCGCACGTACAGCTTGTCAGTTTAAAATGGTTTTGCAGCGTTAACCTGCTGCCAAGGAGCACATCGAGATCGCGAGCCTCGTTTGCACCGAAGTAGGAATCAATTGTGATCCAAAATTATTTTTAATACTTCAAGCGCCCTACGATCAACATATTTGTGTAATTATACAATGTTATTGTGTATTATTTGTGTATTATTGAAGGAAAATGAAGGATTCATTATACAAATCATCCGTATAGCTTCGACTTCTAAGACAGGAGGGTAAATAAAGGCATGAAATAATGTTATCATTATGAAATAATTTGTTGTCATACTGAATCATTTTGAATGTCATAATATCCTTCAGTTTCTTCAACCCTCGCGAATGCAACTCCAAATTTTTAAATATCCCTGTACCCTTATAGTTATGTTACGCACTGTACCACCAAAACTGGTAACAAGAATAAGCGTAGAGGAATCAGCTTACGGCCTGGAAAGCAAACAAAACGACTTGTGAAAAGCTGCAACAATTTTTGGTTTTATTCCCGTAAGGTAAAGATCACCATCAACCGTCTCGGCGTCAGTGCCTTGACACAAACTGCATCGTGTCGCTTGGTACTTCGGTTTCGATCGTACACCATTTACCGGCCGTCCGCACCGACGCTGCACACCATTTTGATGAATCGATAAAGATAAAGCATTAAAAGGTGGAATAAAAATGGTAATGGGATATGTTTGCCGGTTTCTGGCGGATCGATATGAAAAAACAGGGCAAGCGGTGCAGAAAATTCCCAAGCATTTTGCGCGGGCCCGGGGAAAACAGACACTCCGCGGACCGGTTGACAGGAAACGGATGTCTGTAGGTGATCGTCGATAGGGAAATAAACATTTCGTAAACAGCGCGAATGTAGGAATGGTGGCGTGGGACGGCAGATTTGGTGGAGATGCCGGACGAACTAAATTTAGCACGTAGGTTGATGTTAATGTGTACAAAAGCATGCATTCAATTAAGTTGCAATTAATTGAAAGGTACGGTTAAGCAACTGCAGCATTATTTACGCACAAACTTTTGTCAATTAGTGGCAATATTTTTATGAATAAAAATATTTCAACAAAAAACATTGCAAAACCATAAAATCCTGGTCCAGCCGTGTGTCGAAAATATTTCACCGTCGCGCTGAATAAATGTAAACACATTCAAACGTGCAAAAACTGGTTCAATGTTAGGCATTTGGGCGCGAAGAAAAATTTCTCTTTTTTTGTGTGTATCGTTCAAACGAAGCCCAAAACTGCATCCCTTTCTGAGTTGACAGCTTCCTCCCTTCGGTTTAATGCATGTGCATATATCGAACACGGAATGGAAGTTCGTAGTGGATGGAACGAACCATACACAGCCACACGGTCCAACGGGGCACGATCCATCAAGCGCAAGTGACGTGGTAATGATCGCGGGTGCGAATCGCGATCTTGCTGCTAGTTTTGTGAGGCCAAAACAAAATGGGAGTAACAACGACGAGAACGGGAGCAACAAATGGAGACGCTTTGGCAGCCAGCACCACGGCAGGAATGTACGATCATAACAATAATCATATTGAATTATTAATGTTGCTCAATTTAGAATGCTCTCGATCGGATCGAAGATCTGCCCCTGCCGGAACGAGGTGGAGCAAAGAAGAAAAGGCAAGACAGGAATAAAAAGAAAAGTGTCACGCAAAGACCAGGCGATAAAAGGCGACTCTTGGCAGTGACAATTGGCTCGGCATTCTTCCGACAACGCAGTCCGAAGCAACAACAAGAAAAAAAGAACATAAATGTAATCAAACACGCAGGCTGCGATTTAATGATGACGCGGTCGTTCCATAATTAATGAAAATGAAAAACAATTGAGTGCAGTTTTTGTCACATTATCAACAGCTCGTGTGCCCGTCCCGTATGCAACAGCCGACGATCGTGGCATTGTCATTTTTGCGAAGTTTTGGCTTTTGAAAACGCTGGCTGCTGTACACTGCCGTGTGCCAAAATGGAAAAGTTATCGGTTGGAAAATATCTACCAACCAGTGGAATGAATCGCAACCCGCAACAGCAACAGAACCTGCAATTTGGAATGGAGAAAAACGTGCAGTTTTAACGCAATGAGTACGGTTGATGGTTCTGCCATCAGATACGGGGTTGCGATAAATGGTTCAAGGGATGAACAAGGATACGCGACCTAATGGACACACGGTGGTTTGGGTTTTGCGAAAGGTTTATTATGTCAGGCCAAGGATCGATGATAAGGCATCGAGAAATGTGGTGAAAGGGGTTCGTCGCCATGATGATTTTTTTGCTGCAATGTTGTTTTCATGTTTATTCTTTAGAGTGTATGTTGAGTTTTTGTTTGAATTTAAGATTTGGTTCGCTTTTAAAATGATAAGCGAAATTCTGTTACCTTTTACTGATTTTTGTTTTTCTATGATAATATATCATCCGAGCGATACTACCTGGCTGCGCTAAATGAATAAAAAAATAATTTTCAAAATGCAGAACGAGCAGCTAATTGTTGTTTAATGAAATAAAAAAATGTAAGAATCATATTTTAAATTGAATATCTTTTCTCAGGATTTAAAATTGTTCATACGTACCTTCTACGCTTAATATTCGAAAACCCTGATGTAGTTATCTCTTTTTTTCTGTTTCGTTTCAAGTTTTCTCAATCTTTGTAATTGTTTTTTATTCTTTTCTTCTTTCATTCGTTCATTTTGTTTTCTACACTTACGTTAGTATTTGTTGCATTATTGTGTTATGTATTATATTTTATATATAACCTTAGATAAAAAAAAAACAACAAGTACATTCAAAAAAACACTTGTTTGCCATACCTTAACATTCATATATTCATAAAATTCAGGAATATTTTTTAGTAAATGTCATTGCTCAGGAAGTTAGAGTTTTATAAATTTTATTGCTTCCCTTTCGTGACGCTTATTTAGTTATTCGTTACCATCAAGTGATTCGAATAAAACTGACATCAACTTAGCTTAATCTACCATCTGGATTGTTTGAAAAAAAAAAATAATAAAATTGAGTTATGTAAGAAAAACAAATTATTCCTTTAACAGAAAAAAGCTATTGCACTGGTCCATATAGTTTTGAAACATAATTATAATTTTTGTTTTTACATTATCAATGACATTCGACTATTACTCATTTTCATCTGTTAAAAACGATTTTTTTTGTATTACATTTTTTTATTTGTAGCATGAAAAAAGTATCACACTAGAAAAAATTCAAGAAAAATTTTGCGTGTAATTTAACTCATCTAAAAAATATTATATGCCTTATCATTACTCAGGTAGTAGCAGTTTTTATATTTCTTTCGTTATGTAACGCTTTTCACTTTATACCACAGCTCTGATTTAGCTCTCACTTTTTGCTTTCAGCTTCAACTCAGCTTAATCTGTTTAAACGAACGATCAACACTGAGAGTTTTTTTTTTAATGTCCCAAGTCCATTTATTTTATACAACTCAGCTCACCAAAGTGTATCACAAATCCCTCGGGGGCGACAGTTTTACATACGTGTTCCAAAACTATGTTCCCAAAAACCGTTCTCACCACGCCGGTACGCTGAAAACTGCTGATATAGTAGCTGGCCTCCCCCCAAAACGGTAACAAACATCAACCTCAATCTCGGCGACAGTTACACGCATACCGTCTGCACACTGTCCGGGAACGGAGGGCAAATATATCGACGTAACAGGCAAACTACAGGTCCATTTAACAAAAAAAGCAAACTACCGAGAAGGAAGGAAAAAAAACCTTAACTACACGACTCATTCCTTCAGCTAGCTGCTAGAGCGTGCCTCTAGGTGGCGTGTGATCCGGTACAAGAAATGGTAAATTTCACTGCAAAAAAAAACACCTTTTTCCCTTCTGAGAGTGTGCGCGCCAAAAGCGCAGTGTCACCTGTACTCCAAACGGTGCAAAGGAGCTGAGAAAGTGGCTAAAAAGGTTTTGGATCACCGAATCGTTCCAAAACCCCGTAACTCCGGGCACAGTTGTATCGCATGCAGTTCGCCGTCGACTGGATCACTTTTTCTTTCATCTTTTGCATGCAAAAATCACCCCGAAAGCACGCGGTTGATCGAATTGCGCGATCCACAACATGTACCGCGCAGGTCGATGCAAATAACGACGAAATGCAGCGTGAGTTTAAATAAAATAAACATGCCTTATGGGTAGGCTGGTTGGTTTGAAATAAGGTATTGGGAATAAAATCAATCTTCGTCCCTTTACTCCCTGCTTACCGGGCTATTTTCTTCCCTGGCTTGAAAAAAATTCGATCGAAAAACAACAACCATGTAAATGTTTATTACTGCACCCGCAGCGACACGTACAGTCTCCAATCTCGTGGACCGCGCGGCGATTGCGTAATACCGATGGCTGGGCAAGAATCGCCTTGGAATGTCTCGCAAACGCCTCGAGGGCGTGCGGCCCTCCCGATTCCGATGACCGGTTTTTGGCGCGATGGTTTCGAAGCAATCGACCCGAAAGCAATCAAACCGTCGGTCCCAAAACGCGAAACCGACTCACTCGGAATTCATCTTTCTACCTCGTAAGTTTTTGCGCTCTATTTCTGTCGATCTTAATTGCCCCCGGAGGTTTCTTGTTGTTTTTTTTGTGAGTAGTCACCGATGGTAGTCACCAACAATCACCCTCCACTGCCTTGTGGCTTCTAATATGTCACTCGCGACGAAGTAATGCTGGATATCCGTAGCAAAGCCCGAGTGGTATTCATATCAAATAATCATCGCGTTTTCATCAACTTTTTACCCACCCGTTTGCACAAACCCGTTGATTTGAGCCACTTAAGTGTGTTGCCGTTTTCTGTACGAGACTGAACGATTCGGGTTGTACCTGACAGTGCTGGCATGTAGCTGGCTTGTGGATAGAGTGAAGAACGAAAAAAACAAGCGTTGAGCAAAGTTGTAACGAAAAACTTAACTGACCCGTCCGTAAGGGTGACTATCGAGAGCAGGTTGCGTAAATACGCCCGCGGTCGTTAGTGACAGCTGGCATTAGCGGGAGGCGGTGTTTGTTTGGTAGAGAAATTACCGTTGGCACAGATAATCGCAACAATAGTTGTGTATTGGTGTAAATGGGGATGAAAAAATTGGAATTTTACTGCAAGTATTTAATTGATGAATATTTACATTTGTACCTCTAATTAATTAAAAAAAAATGTAAGTATGACGTTCGTTTTAAGTGCGCTATATAAACATAAATGCAAATAATTATTGACTATTTAAAACATATATAAAATAGTGAGCCGGACATCAGGTTTCAGGCAGGTAAATGTATTGCACAAAAAATATCCATGTTTTATTCGCTTGAAGCAATTTACGACATTTTGGAACAGTTGTGACCAAATTTACACAAGTGTTTAACAAACGGCCTGAAATATGCAACGCGTGGGATTTATAGCAACAACATACATTATTTTTTATCATTTTTCGTCATGTGTAATTTTATTTCACATTACTTTCTGACTTACTAGACTTATTGATACCAGGTGATGACTATTGAGTTGGATAGTCAGACATCACTACGGGGAACGGTTTGGATGGGATTTGAACTCGGCTACCGGACCGTCGGACGGGATATGGTATTATAACGATTCAGCGACAGGACGAGTGCAGGCGCGAATAAAGAGATAAGAGCGAAGTGATCACATTATAATAGTTTACTTATATCTCTTTCAGTTTATGTTTCTTATAAAAATAGTTGGTTAACAAATTACCAGCTTACTTAATGTTATGTGCTAAATAGCTACTAGTTTGCTTATTTTCCTTATCCAAATTTTATTTCAATTAAATGTCTTTAAAAAAATGCCGCAAGCCCTTACATTGATCCTTCAATCTTGAACTTCAAACAAACCGGTACCTTAGCTAAGATAGCAAAAGATTCTCGAGATATTTCGGGCTTGTTCTTCGTATTGAACCGGGAAGAATGACGGTTGGTTTGTAAAGATTTAAGAAATGTAAAGGTATCTTACACCTTCATACCTTGAAAGTAGCAAAATATTTGACGTGTTTGAATCTACTATTACTATACATAATTCAAGAATATGAATAGTACTCAGAAAAAAA
>KB663677.1:249511-263862 GCA_000349025.1 Anopheles minimus
AAAAGTGTTAAAATTTATAAAAAAAAACTTCAGCAAGTAACACGGCTTAATAGAGGACAGTTTGAAAAATTAATACTAATCTACATTTATGAATATAAACAGAAAAAAATTAAAAACAAACGGCAAATATAGTAAATACAAAAAAAATTTAAGAAATGGATAAAAATTTACAGGAATATAAAGCATAAAAAATAAAACTTGATAAAATTTAATCACAACAATAATATAAATTATATAAATCAACAACATAAGCCATTTCATGACAATACGACTACAAAGCCGTTAAAATGAAATAGTTAAATATACAAATGCAAACATACAAGAAAAGGAGATAAAACAGTAACAAAAGATATGGAAGAATAGAGTTAAGTACATTACTATCTGATAATCAATTATTTCATCATAAAATATAAAATATGGTCTTAAAACTTCTTAAAATAATTATTCAACAATGTTTGAGTGTTTATTTAAAAAGATTCAACGATATCCACTCCATTCAGTCTAATGCATCCAAGAGTCCCTACAATTCTTGGTGGACATAGGACCACTGTGCGAGTCCACCGCTCAACATATGACACAGACGATGAACTTGCGAAGATAAGTCCGATTTCATCCGGAAGATTTTCCTGTTTTCGCTGCATAGAGGGCCGGTAGGGATGGTTCTGCTGTTTCCATTTGCCACTTCCCAGAAGAGACGTTGCCCTGTCCATATGCTCTCCCGTGTAGATCACGCACGTTCCTGACCAAGAAAAACCTCGATGGTGATAATGAGGGGAAATTTATAATGAATTGCTTATGAACTTATGAACGTGTCGGACATGGTGCTGCCCCTGTCCAGTTCCACCTGCCGATCGAGTGAGTCAACTTCACCATCGTACGTTCGGTGGAACGTACCGAAGAGAACGCATGCAACTCATCAAACGTCACACACCGACGTCGGTACGGTTGGATCCAGCAAGATAAGCACCGGAGAAACCGTATCGTGTGGGTTCTGCTCCGTGGAAGCAAATAGAGTAAAACCGAAGCAGGAAAAGAAAAAACAAAGTGGAAACGCAACTCAACTCGTTCTTGATGTACATCGCAACGAGACCTGCACACCAAACAACACCTTCAACACCTTTCCGACCGTGCCGTGCGGTGCCCGGTTGATGTGAAACGGCCACTTGGCAAATAAATTGCATATTCTTTTGTTTTCCTATGCAAATAACCGCTTTCTGGTCGGTGATCGGTTGAACCCCCTGTTTGGTTGGGCAGTTGCTGAAGAAACCGAACCGTTTGCCACCGTTGGAATGCGTACGCTGCAGAACGTTTTGAGGTTCCTGTTTGTAACGAACCCTTGGAGTGGAGAGACCGGATCGCCCAAGAAGACGACAGGCGAACGAGCGCGGTCTAGCCTACTGGAAAAACTTCGACACACAGCTGCAGCACCCCGGTGAGGGGTTTTCTCTTTTTTCACTCCCAGATGTCACACTTCAGACTGACCCGAGAATTCCCTTGCAACTGGGCACTGGGAGGCGTCCGTTGACGCTCTGGGTGATCTGACTTGCGCCCTCGAGTGGCAGTTGCATTCAGCCATTCGCTCCGAAGGTGATGGAGATGCAGCGACATAAAATTCACCACTCCAAGTCCGAACTATGACCGGCGGAAGCCGAGCTCAGTAAACATTAAATGTACAGCTTTTCCCCCCGTTTGATGTGAGGGATTTTGGAACGGGGGTTTTCTTCTGGGGACAGCAAACAAACAACCTTTGAGTTGACGAGATGAAATGCAATTCAACACCGGTACTGTTCCATTTCTAGGAGGAGATTCGAGAATAGACAGCGATGACTTGTGAGCAGTTTTTATATCGGAAGTTTCACATACTTTAACGTATTTGAAAACTTACTGGAGAATTCTTAAAACTTCAACAATGCGTAAAGTTGGTTAAGAACTGAGGGCAGACACGATTCTTTTATAATGCCATTCCTACTTAACCTCAGCGCAACAAACATCATGCAGGTCCCCTCTAGGTGGTAATTAAATTCTAAGTCACTGCTGGTTCCCTCAACTACTCTTGAGAGTCAGTCCACTGGGAAGCTTCCTGTTCCTGTCCATTCCACTCTTTTCACCCTTTTCTTGCATTACAATATTATTTGTATTCATGAACATATAAAAATTGCAAATAATAGAAGTGAGTGACGTCCCTAACAACCGCAATTACATTCACGTTTCCACGAAAGCCAGAAGGCGTCTACGTGAAGAATAGTGCACACTGCACCTCTGTGGTTCGTACCATCGTAACGAGTAGATGTGTGAGAATCGTCCACCGGAGGTGTGCGAATGTGCTTTCGCAGTGTGTGAGGAGTGAAAAATAGAAGCAATTTAGCGGCCTCGAATGCGACGAGATCTATTGAACGAGATGAAAAATGGCGCACCCGTTGTGTGATGGACAAGGGTATTGGAACGACTTGGAGCGGGGTCCCACTCGGAAGCGAAAAGAAAAGAAAGAGAGAAGAAAAAACAAGAGACATCACACGAAAGTACAGGAAACGTACCGTACAGACCGAACGGACACGACGGTCATGAAATTGTTCGAATTAAAAATTATTACAATGCAATTGTCGTAATTACATGCTTCATTTATGAAATGTGCTTCACACTTGTGCACCACACGGTGGATGCATTTAACGCCGAAGGATGCAACGACTGCACATGGTATGGTTGATCGATCGAGCCAGCGAGGTGATCAAGCTTCGGTAGTGTGAGAGTTACTATCGGAGGGTAGAAAATGGTTCCCGACGGTGGGATCAAGTGCATGGTAATGATGATGATGAAAGTGAGCAGGAGGAATGTGTGCCCGGGAATGCAATAATTTCTTATCCACCGTGTGCACAATCCAGTAGAACTGGTATTTGCATCGGAAGTACTACTGCAATAGCCAGAAGGTGTAATGGCGCGGACTAATGGAAGCTTGTTAGCATTCGATTGTCTTGAAGGTGTTGAATGCGTTTTTTTCTTCCGAATGCCTTCTGCAATGCTCACGTGGCACATCATCAACGATGAAAAATCGATTGCTGCGGATGGTCGTTAGAAGCGATTCGATTAACATTGTAAAAGACAGCGGGAACAGCGATGGGAACTGTGGAGTGTTTGAAAGATTACAAATTTGTTAACAGATGTCGCTACTAGTTCGTTATACTATCGTTACATCTGTCACTACTGTCAATTAAAAGTTTCATCATTAGACTTCCTGAATGCATCGAGCTTCAAAAGTCGTCTGTTATATGATGGAAAAATACTAAAGTTATTAGTATTTGTGTGTTAGTGAATTAATGTTATTAAATATGTTAGTGAAAGCTTCTTATTGTTTTTTTTATAGCTGAAAATTGAAAAATGAAAAAATGAAATAATAAAATAATAAAATATAAATAATGTAAAACAAAAAAAAAAAAAAATAAAAAAAAAAAATAATAAATTGAAAAATGAAAAAATGAAATAATAAAATAATAAAATATAAATATAGAATAAATAAAAATAAGAATAAATAAATAATAAAATGATAGTTTGAATATTTGGCAATCTTGAATTTTGGAGAGCACAACTTATTTATTAATTCACGAAAAAGAATAAAAAAATTGTAAATCTACAAACTATGCGACATCTCTAATTTGACGACAAATTTTCTTTCATTAAAATTTAATTAAAAGCTCCTTTCGGCGAATGCCTCAAATATGACATAAATCTATGTGATTCTTCGAAATTTGCGATGGACATCTTTTAACTTCGGACAACTTGAAATCTGTGAAATTAGTTCAAAATCAGGGAATATAACCAAAACATTATGCATTGCATCAATTTTCGGTATGAAACAGTTTCGAAACTTCTAAATTTTCGACGTCTATTTTTTACAAATTCTGGACAAAGACTCAACGAATTATACGTAATGGAACCTCATTTGATGAAGACAAATAAAATGCTGATTATTTAGTATTAAAGATTAATGTTTACTCATCTTAAGATTGTGTTCATGGGCGATTATTACTCAGAACAGTTCGTTGTCTGTTTGGATATGTAATGGAAATCTAAGCTTCAAACAAATAATTGCACTTATCAATGCTGATTGATCAGTAATGCTATTTTATGGATATATTATAAATCCATTTGGATATTATTATGGATATTATTATATATTATAAGAGATGCAATAGAGCGATATAAATAGTTCAAGAGCTTTTCAAATATATTGTAATTACATGCGGTAGCCGAGCTATGAAGAACATGTTCTATTCCGTTAAAGAACTGTTGAAACTAAATTCAAAAGACAGATAGGCTTTACAGACTTTATATTGTTTTTGCTTAATATAAAAATAAGTTTATATTGCAAAATATGCAATGAGACATTAAAGAATGTTTCCGTTACATACCACAGTAATTTTCGGCATGATGATACAAAAATCAAGTAACAATCCTAATGGGGAGAAGTAAAATACATGATATTCCCTGCTTAATAACTCATCATCCTCGCATATTGTCCAAAAATAAAAAATTATGATGGATTGGGAACTTTATCCTTTGCACGATGCAACTCCCCATTATCCAAAGGGAAATTTCTTTTCCACTTACTTATCACTACCTATTCACAGAAAAATGAAAACCAACATATGCATGCTAACGAACACAAAGCAATGGCGAAGAATAAGCAAAAATCGGTGGTTTAAAATGGGTAGCGAACCGATTTGACAGTTCAGAGGGGTGCGACTGTAACATTTTCCAAACCCGGCGGGGGAAAAAAAAGCGGACGCATGATGGATGGAAAAACTCAAGTCAAGCTATCCCGTGGGGGAAAAACCCCGTCATACCGACGGTATGCGGAGAAAATGGGTTGTTATGTTTTATTTTTATTGTTTGTTTATGTAGTACGCATATGCTCTTTCGACCCCACGGTTCCATCTTTCCTGCTGCTTTTAGTCATCTGTCTCTCGCGTATACTCCGCCCGGTTGATAGTAATGCTTTCATATTTATATTCCCTCCGTGCGCTTTAACACACACTCACACACGCGTACGCTCGATGCGCGTGTTTGTATGCTCTCGGGAGGATTTTCCCTTATCAAACCGCTCCGATCAGACGGAACGGAACTCTAAACGAGCCCCCGGGTGAAGTTGGCAAACACACTTTGGCGAATCCATTCCACAAATGGTGGAACCGTGGAAGGCCAGGGAAAATCCTTAAAAGTGGAATCAGGAGATGAAATCTGTCCAGCAACGGTATGCCGCAAACTGAGCGACAGTGAAAGAAGCAAAAAAAAAACAAGGGCAGAGAATCAACCCAGCCCATCATTTCCCTTAGACTGATCTTTCCTTCTACTGATGGGGATGTTTCAAACCAACCTACGAAATGCACCGCATCCGCATCACTTCCTTTTTTTCCTGCTCTACCGAGCATACCGGGGGTGAAGTGACAGGAAGGTGATGCTGAAGAAGAGGGGGAGTAAAAAAGTCCAGGACACAAACTGGAACTCCTCGCACAAAATCCAATGGCGGAAAGATGATTGACGGATGTAGCGCTTAACATGGTAAAGGTAAAATGTGTTGTTTTCTCCCTTTCTCCACCCACTTCCCCACCTCTCACCGCGCGAATTTCCAACATCCACCTACACACGCATACAAACGGAGTTATCCTCTTGCGGCTTGCCGATGCAAGGGCACCGATACGCAGTGTATGCCACGGAGTAAAAGTAGCATATGCTTTTTGATGCCTCTTGCATGAAATTTCCTTCCAGTGTTGCCGTAATGCCTTCACCTAGCTTGGCTGACAGCAGCAGCAGCATGTATCGTTTGGGATAAATCACATAAGCAGGACAAAACGGACGACCAGGGGGATAAATATGTGTGACGCACGCTTTGCTCGGTCGATCTGACAGCAATCAGAGTAGACGACATCGTACGTTACGTTTCGTTCGTTTCACTCACCATCGTTCGGGGCGGATTCGCGTGGCATGTGGTGCAAAAGGCGACACGATGATCCGTTCGCGCCGATAACGACACCAAAGTCACCGAACACTGGAACAGTTTTTTTTCCTCCCGCGAAAGGAAATGGAGCCAATCGCGATACAGCCGGGACAGGAGTGGGAAAGGTACCGGGATACATTGTCTTAGATTAGAAAATTCAATCAATCATTCACGGTTGCTTCTACGAGGAGAAAGCAGTAGAAAGAAGTTCAGAAATCGATCCGATCATCTCACGAATGCCTCGGAGATGTTTTGTTTGCATAGAGAGAATGTATCACCGACAAAAACACCCGCACATTCGGTAACCCCTGTTTTATATTGAATCAGGTGTGTTCTTGTCTCTACTACACTCCGAAATTAATGCTCTCGAACATAACACATCGTCCAGAATGCAGGTCAAGGAGCGCCCCAATTCTTCAACCGCTTCAACACAATCAAGGTTAATATACTAGCAATTCTTTGCAGTTGCAGTGCTGCAGTTTGTCAACATACAGCCCACCCACGGCAGTGCGAACGAACATCTCGAGGAATCCCATCAAACGAACTGCCAACGGCCGTAACTGACATCAATCTGAAAACAACTCGCGCACAACTTGCTCGCTTCACTTCCATCGCCCTTGATAACTGATAAGATTCCAAATCAACATAATGATATTATATTTCTCGCCGCTCGTTCCATCTTGCCGTCAGCGGGACGACGAAATCAAAAGGGAAAACTGTTGCCGGCTCCGCACTAACAACTTGCAAACTACTTTCCCTGCCAGTGTGCGTCAAGTGCACGATGGGAACTCACTCCCCGGGAACGCTGCTGCTCGGGAAGACAAACTTTAATAAATTTGTTTATGAAGCAAACAAAATTACTCCCTTCGCCAATGCTTCTTTCCGTACGGTTCACGGCTTTTAGACATTATGGAGAAGGAAAAATAGCAACACGGGAGCTGCGGCATTCTGCGCTTGGATCTTTATAATGTGTTGTATGAGAAGGAAAGAAGGAACAGGACGATGTGTTGGATGTTTCAAGGCTTTACCAAAGAGCCCATAAGCTGTTGGTGTGTATTATTAAGTGAACCGTAGAGTCACGAAGGAACCGAGATGATTATGTGTGTTTTCACCGACGCTAACCTAGAGACAACTAGAACAGAACCTGTCATTTCTGTCTCACCTTGGTTTGATTCTCCAAAAGATCTGGAACTTCTTAAATCCGTGCATGCCTGTGGAAGCGGTTTAGCACTTGGCTCGGCAAGTCCGCTAAACACTTGTGTTTACATGTCACCCAACACAGGCATCCGAAACAGCTTCTGCTCTGGATTTTCGTACCAATATTTACCGACACCGCTCACAGCCCACACATGTTGTGGGGGCCGATCTGCAGGTACTCTCGAGCCGTTGCGAATATATTCGCGAGTGCCGCTCGAAAACAGTACACCAAAACAATCGAAATGTGTTCAGCTGGACCAGTGCGAAAGAAGGTGTCCACAGTGTACTGTGCAGTCCATGTCGAGGTGTCACAGGATGCATTGGTTACGATACTTAGCGCTAGCTTTTGTGCTGTTAGAGGTTATACCCAAGTCAAATTTGTTGAGTTTTCTATTTCTTATGTTAATTTCTCATTGTTAGGCTGATACTGTACGGGGAGACTTTGGTATAACGCCGGCTATCTCTGGTGCTACTACGGTGCAACAGTATGCGGGGCGAATTCTCGACGAAGCTGATGGGATCGTCAGTGCGTACGGAGACATCACGCTCGATGGACCTTCGGAGGCATTCAACCAGGCTGGTCTTGTTCTCAAGACGATGTTCGAGCAGATTGTGAGTTTTGTGCAACCCATCGCACAAACGATCGCCGCATTGGCCCCAAACGATGTGGGTGTGGTGGAAGATCTGTTCGGTGCTGTCGATACGAAGATTACCGCCATGTCCACGTTCATTACTGGCGATGGGCAAACGCAGCTAGCTGCTATACAAACCAAAGTCAGTGTGTTCGTACGAAACGAGCTGAATGACATTCTGAACACAATTAAGGTAACGCTGAACGAACTACGCAATGCACTGAACACACTCCGTACAGCTGTGATTAGTGCACGCACTAACCGTGCGACGACTTCGAACGTGCAGACCTACGTGAAACCGTCGATGGTAGTGATGGTGCAAACAAAGACGCTCCAACTCGCTACAGATCTGCCATCAGCGGCCTTCTCCGCTATTGAGACTGCCCGTACGATCAATCAGGCGAACATATTCGTCCAGACCGGAATCTCCATCTCAAGCGGCACCACACTGTCCGAGCTGTGGGAAAGCGAGCTGCTAAAGGATTACGAGCGGATTATGAACTTTTTATCCAATTTGAAGATGCTAGTGACTACGGAGATACCAAAACTAAACGCTCGCATCGCTCTATTCACTCAGGACTTTACCACACTCACAACACCGCTCGGATCGAAGTACAGTGAGGTTAATACGGTGTTCGGTAAGATCACTACCGGCACGGGAGACAACGTACTCAACGCGTACAAAACGCTAGTCTCTTCCGTACTCGGATACATCACAGATATGTTAAAGGTATACTTCCCACCGATCGAACCGGCCATTAAGCGTTTGTCGGAGGTGTTGGTGCAACGGGGACAGTACGCGGATTACTGCTACGAAACGTACTACCCGAAGGTGGAACAGTATCTGTTCTCGGGCGAGATGAACGTGCTGACGTGTCTCAATACGGAGCTGCAGCGTGAAAAGTATCTGATGGAGGCGTTGGTGGAGGTCATCTATCAGCTGCAGTTCTTCCTGGAGGACACCAACGCTCATCTGAAGATTTGCTATCGTTTGTCACTGTTCGATACACCGTTGGCTAATCAGTGCTTGCAGGAGGTAAGCTTTTGCCGGATGTTTATGTTAATGTCCAAACGTCCAACTCATTTGCTTTGATTTCGCTTCTAGCACACGGAATTCTCCGAGCCGATTCCTTGCACGGCTATTAAGGAGTACGCCACCCTGCTTCAGCTACTGTGTAAGGAAGTGGACTCACTTCGATTCCGATTGTGGGCCTGCGTGTCTCGTGATACGATAAGGTTCCCGCTGGAAGCCAAGGACATTCTGGCGAACATTGAGAAGTGTCAGCAGGTTGGTCCAAACACGTAAATGTCGCCGCACTATGTTATTTCTTACCCAAATATAGAAGAATGCTTCGTGTTCAATTTAAATTATCAAAGAGAAGCGTATTGAATCCCTGTTGAATATAAAAATCCTATAGACTGGTAGGGCTAGAAGTCAATCGGAATGAGTAATGGCTTTGGATGGTAGTGTTCCTCCCATAGGCAGGTGTACCCGTGTACGAAGGGACACGCGAACTAATCCCTAGGACACCTCTAAATGATAAATTTCTTTCTCACTACAGTAGGAGAAGGGACCGAAACCTTCACCACATTCACCTTCGAACTTCATCTATTCTGCTTTTTGGTGTGTTCTGTTGTCCGAACCTAGCTACCATAAGGTAACTTGCCAGCCGCCGTTGACCGTCGCGTCATCGATTGTATTTATTTTATTGATTCGTTACGATGCTTCCGCAAGGAGTACAAAAACTTCAGGACTGCCAACCGAAAACGGAACGTGCTGTGGTTTTTGTGGGTTTTTCCTCGAGCTGTCCGGGTTGTTTCGGGGTTTGTCTCTTATTTATTAGCTACGGCGCTATCATGCCACCGAACCACGGTGGTTCTTCTGCAATCATTTTCCTCCTCTTCTCCGCAGGGTACACACTTTCCAGACTGCATTGCTTTTTCAGGAACAGCTGCAGCCGGACGGTCGAAGGCGGAGTACATGTTCCCGGCAATGAATGATCTACTGGTCAACCACACAAACACACAAAGGACATGCACATGGGCAGTACAAAGGGAAGGCAACACGGTCTGCAGAACCGTCCGTGGCACCGTTGACCGTGAACGATGGCAATGATAAATTAGTCACAGGGCGGAACGCGCTGCGTCTTAATTTGTACTGCCCCTTCTGACTGCCATTCTACCATTTCCAGGATTCTTAAATTCGACGCATTCCAGCTTCCGCAAACCTTCGGGACGAAACATTTGAAAATTAAGGGGGAAAAATTAACTCAAAAATCTCATTCCAAATTAACGGTAATCAGCGCCTGGAGAGTAATTTCGAGGCATTTCTGAGATCCTTCTGCTCCCGGCATTTCGCGTCCTGTCAGTTGGTCCGAATGGTACATTCCATTTTAAATGCAAGCGAATAATTCGTACCGTCGGAAAGTTTGCTCGGGAAAAAAACGGTTGTTTTGTTTGTAATTATTTTATCTCAACAACTCAGCTTCAATTGTTCAACAACAAACTCCAACATTTGGACTGCCTTTGAATTGCAAACATGCTGCCAAACAAATATTGTAAAGCTTGCCGCTTCACCGACCGATATGTGAGCGAATAATTAAAGAGCACCGTCCAAACTTTGGCCCCAAAGCTCATCCGATTTTTGCAATATTGTTGTAAATTGTGCTCGTCTACCACAAAAGGTTAGCATAACAGGTTATTGCAAAAGAAAGCGCAAAAAAAAACTAGCACGTAAAAACTTTTTCCACAGGAAAACTGCTAACAGGTACCATCAATTCACCAATGTGAAACTTTCACGTACGCCGTCCGTTGGTTAGTCGTTACACACATCTGATGGCCGCTGCAGTGGAACTTATGGTCGGTGGCATTGGCATCACTTTGCGTGTTGAAAGTTATTCCACACACTGTGTGGCTTTTATCCCTAAAAATTTGAGAGAAAAACTAAAAAAAAAAATTTTACATCATTGGTAGTCGAAACACGGCTAGGTTTAAATTTGAATGATGGAAGGTTGGATTCATGTAATCCTGTAAAAACAGTACAGTTTTTTTGTTATAAAAATTGTTAGTTTGAAAATTTTATTTTGAATTATGATTAATTTATTTATTTTCAAGTCATCGAACTGAATACGCCTGCTGTACATAAATTAAAAGACATTTATTA
This sequence comes from Anopheles minimus, assembly GCA_000349025.1. NCBI lineage: Eukaryota > Metazoa > Arthropoda > Insecta > Diptera > Culicidae > Anopheles > Anopheles minimus. The sequence continues at coordinate 260,493 of KB663677.1, forward strand.
AAATCTAAATACATAAAGATGATTAAGGAACATTGAAGAGTCGTGAACAGAACTGTCTTGCTAATCAGTCGCATCCTTCTAGATTTAAGAGACAGGACGAAAACGTCTCCATCTAACAACTTTGTGAGGTTACTCACAAGTAAGATATATTGTTTAAAAGCTCCAGGAATAACCCATTACTTACATTGTTCAATCACAAAAATTAAATGTCGTGTTATTTCTACCATTAGACCACAGCGTTCAATTTTTTTAATTGTAGAATTACGTCTAAATACTTTTAAATATTTGATCCTCATAGATTGAACTCATAGATATTGATTTAATATAAAGAATATATTGTGGAATATCAAAATTCCTTACCGAAAGTTAATAATGAAATAAAAAAACTGCATTTCAAAATTATAGTTTCAACGATGTTTTCCACTCTAAACAAAATACATCATTTTAAAATTGTCAATAACATTCACAAAAACAAATTGCCGATTTGTATCCTTGGCATTCTTCTATTCAACTTCTTTGGTCGCTTTGAAGTGAGTCACCCAAAATGCACATTGTATTAATTTAATTGCGTGAAGGATTTAATTTCTTCAACCTCCTGCCCCGATACCTGATCAATCCCACCGGCCATTAAATTGCGAAAGATGCATAAAACTTATTTTTTGTTACGTGATAACATCTCCACCCCTTTCTGCTGCGGGCGCACGGGTAAAGATGAAAAATTGATCTGACAGCGATGTGCGAATGCAAATAAAATACCAACAAACCGCATGATGAAATTATCGCTCGCAGGCCTCCCGGTTCGGGGCGAGCTTAAATATCTGGTCACCGTTCCCAACGCATCCTCCATCTTTCACTGCTGCTGCTGCTTCTTCACCCCGGATGGCGTAAATTTAAATCACACCAAGCTGTTTACGAGCAAACGCTCCTGACAACAGCCAGCCGTTTGAGCGTATTTTCTTACAAAACCGTATCCAACTCCCCATCACGGTGGCTAGTGGTGCTAAAAGCCTGGGAAGGTTGCCAACCAAATGACGTTGCTTGCAATAAAAAGAATATCCCAGCGCTAAACCTCCTGGGTGTGTGTGTGTCCGTGTATGTGTCCTTGTGGAATTTTATCCTGCTATACTAAAAGAAAGGAAAAAAGGAACATGAAAACAAAAACCGGTCACTCTACGAGACAAAAATTGCCAACGAGCCAAATTAAACGTCTGGGATTAAATTAAAAATGAAAGATCCCAGCATAAGTGTGCCTTCAAACAAGACACCAACAAGGGCGGGTGTCATGATGATGGTAAGACAAAATGAATGCAACCTCGAAGAAAATGGCACAAGAAGCAAACATCTTTTTTTTTTTTGGCAGCTTCCTCCGGGTTGATTGGGAAACAGGAAACCACCGAGTAAAGGAAGACCAACAAAAAAAAAAGCACACAGTCAGACATCCTCCCGGACCCGACGTGTAAATAAAAACATCATAAACATAAATGAATAAGCATCAAAATTCACACTTTTGCACCGCTCTTTGGTCGTCCGCCCCAAAACTTCCACGATTTCGCTGTTGCATCTTTGTGCATCTGCAGGAAAAAGTTTCGATTTCATGCACCTTCCATTGCTATCGTGGGTTCTGATCAATCGTGCAGTGCGTTTTGGGCAGTGCGGCAAACGTCACTGTCCCGTTTGACAGAACGGGGAATTTAAGTTTTTTTTTTTTTTTGGAGAACGCGTTCTTTCACCCGAGAGTCATGTTTCCCCGGTCGTAAATGTGGTTGACCGGAGGGAAAGGAAAATATGATACACCGAACGGCCACGGGACAGCTGGACAGCAGTGAAAGGATAAAACGGCCGGCTTCATTCATTATGCATCCAACTTTATGCCACATCCCCGGTTGATATGAAGATCACCGGTGAGCACAGGGAAGAGTACGAACACCGAGTGATACTGATTAGATTTGGCTACCAAACGTAATTACACCGGGCAGATATGCAACGCCAACGCCGGATGGGGAATACATGAAGAAAATGCAATCAGCGAGGCCTTATTAATTAAACAACATTGGCCCCCTTTTCGTGACGCTGTTCATTATGCGCGAATCGTTACCCCGGAGGTCAGCAGAATAAGACACACCGTCTAGCATTCATCACGACTCAATTCATCAGCGATACGACGTTAACTGCCTGATTCCAAGTGTGGTCCTCCAATTTGGAAGGATTCGAGTGTACTCCTATTCTGCCAGATAATGACATTAGGCATGGCAACAAAGTACTCCTGTTTGGGGAATGGGTGGAATTCATTAAAGAAATAAGGTGAGGATATAATTATGCTCCTTTTCTTTGGAGCTAAATCAAATCGTCCCGGATAACAGTGACGAATATAAATGACAAGATTCGTTTTATTGGTTCATAACCACGATGTTTGGTAGCCGTACAGCATACGGCGCAATAACCTTGGACAGGATACTCTCCTCGCGGAACCCAATCAGAAAATGGTTCAGATCGAAAGAATCCGAAGCCACACACGAAAAAAAGGAACTCAAATGGTCGTCAGTACTTCATCGATTGCTCAGTCAGCTTGGACGTGAAGTGGACCGTTTCTATAGTCCACCCTGATAACTCGTAGGATCCTATGATAACATCCCGGTTGTGTGGTAGTTTGACCTTCGCAGGTGAACCGAAACGAAGGAGCATAATCCCTCCATGATGAAACAAACCTCTGGATGTCCAGCCCTAACGGCAAGTGTATTGGATTAGGATTCTGGAGATGGGGAGACTGAAAATATTGAATGTCATGCTCGTGAAGGGGTTGAAATGGGCAGTGCAGATCGAAAGAGAGACCTGGCAAAAGATGACACCACATGACGGCACAATGACCCGGATTCTGGGTTGGATGTTTTTGCCCTTTTTTTTCGGAGAGATATACATGGGACAAGGCTATCCTTAGTAGTAGTCTTCGTACCCAAAAGCGATATTGATTGCGTCCAGCGCCGGAAATCAGGACAACGAAGTCCGGACACTAGATTTCCGACGAATGGACGATGCTCCGAACCTGCTCAATTGGAACGTTTGTATTCCACCTAAAGAACCCGTGGACCGAACTGACACGACCGGCTGATATATCTGGACGATGATGTCTTGCAAACATGGCGTTTCGGGTGGTTTTTCGTACGATGACCGCTGCTCTAGCGAAACGAAAGGACAGCTAAGCACAATTAAACTCACCGAAACCCGACTGCCGAAACATCTCCCCGGATGTCAATGAATTCCATCGACCGGGCAAAAAAAGCAAAACGGTGTAGTTGTGTTATTTCTACCCTGGTACGTGACCATCATTAGGTTTCTTCACTTTTTGGGATCCAACTGGGGTGCTTTTTTTTTT
>KB663677.1:270966-288572 GCA_000349025.1 Anopheles minimus
CAACGAATAATTCATCTTGCATCACCTAACCCGTTTCGGGCTGGTTCTGCATGATTTCGGTAAATTATTCACAATGCAGCCCGTAGCGCCTAGCAGTGGAAGCTACTCGTGTCAAACATGTCGTGTCACGCACTTTCGCTTTTCAAGAACACAACCGGGGCTAAGTCAAGTTTTGGCATGAGTTGACACATGGGAAAAAAATGGCACCATCTCGGTAGGGCACGCAGGCGACGGCGTCGGCATTGTTCAGTATTGGACAGCTGAGATTTATCGTATGTGAAAGCGTGAACAGGCTCCGCTACGTTTGATGGATAGACTTCTTACATATTTGATGGTTGGTGTGTGGCACTGGGTGGAATTTATGAAAATTCTTCGTTGGCCGTCCGCAGACACAGCTGAGCCATCAGGCCATCAGAAAGGCGCTAGCACTACTACCCTGTTTGCAAATTGTTATTAACGAAAGTATGCTGTATATTAAATTCCACTCCTGAAAGGCGACTGATTGTATGATACCGGCCGGGGCAGCATCGAACCAGGCAGCCATTATATTTGTTTACAGGAAGTGTACGGAAAGAGAAACTTTGGTTATGACAGTTATTTCTAAACAAATTCACTGCTTTGCGACAGTGGATAGTTTATGTGCAATAAAGCGCATATTTAGATGTCAAATTAAAGCAGCTTAATTACAATTTAAAGATAGTTTATCGGGGTTTATTTTATAGTAATAGTAAATATCAGCTTGAAGCGTTGATTAAATATATGTCTTAACGCGATAAAGCAATATTAACGCTATAAAGATTATAAATTAAGTTTAAACATCGCAAACCCTTAACAATATTTAAAAAAATGTATCATTTCTTGGTACACCTTCATCTTATTCTTCGACCTTCAACAATGGAGAAGATATCAAAATGATATTCCAAAATGTTAGAATTCTTCCAAATTGTCCTCTCTTAGGCTCCCCACAGAGTACATTCATTTCATAAGGGAGTTTATGTGCAATACAGCGCACGTTAAGATGTCAAATTTAAGCAGCTTAATTACAATCTAGCGATAGTTCATCCGGGCTAATTTGATAGAAAAAGTATATATCAGCTTGAACCGTTGATTCAATATTTGTCTTAATTACGCGATAAATCAATATTAAAGCTATAAAGAATTTTACTTAAGTTTAAGCAACGCAAGCCCTTAACAATATATAAAAAAAATGTATCATTTCTTGGTACACCTTCATCTTATTTTTCGACCTTCAATAATGCAGAAGATATCAAAATGATATTCCAAAATGTTAGAATTCTTCCAAATTGTCTTGTCATAGGCTCCCCACAGGGTAGATTCATTTCACCGTCCGGATGATCTTCTGCTAAACCCTTCCTTAAGCTCAATTGGATAGTTTTTTTTGGGCTTCTTGAGAATTCGAACCAAAAGTCCAAGGGTAAAGTTTCCCCGCGTCAGGATGCTCGGAAAACGTACGGCCTTGAGACGTTTAAGGGTCCCCATTCCTGCATCAATACAATGGCCACAATAAATTTGGAACCTCCCTGCCCGAAAGACAGCACCAAAAACACGCAAATAAAGGCTGCTAAATCATGAATTTTCAACACCCCACCGTCACGCGGATGGTTCCACCGCAACCACCGGCGATTGTTTTGTGAAGTTTTTTGGGCGGAACGAAAAAAACGCGGAACAATATGGATTTTACCTTTTTATCGTTTCGAAGCTTTCCTTACCGCTGTCAGAACGAACGCAAGAACACGCAAGGCCGTACCGACGGGCGCGATTCCATATCGTCTTCGGCGGAACATTTCACGTGTGGCACAAGCAAAAGAAGAAACAAAAAACAACAAAGACAACTCCACGCGAACGATCATCGCCCTGGGGCCGTTTTTCAGAGAAAAGCGTGAATTGCGTGTCAATCCCACGCACCTTCACGGAACTGTAGGGCGCGAAACACACCTCCTGCCCAATGTCTACCCGTACATTACATACGCACCGAACGCCCCACCAAACCCGAAGGGCAAATGGGACTTTTTAATGTCTAATCAAAAAGCACGAGCCACGCGGCAATGGTTCCAAAACGCACGCAGGTTTTGCTCGTTTGCACGCACGCACGAGCATTAAAGAACGGCCAACATTTGGGTGGGGGGTGAAAAAATAAAAAACACGGCCCAATTCTCCGTGATCGTAAAGCGATTCTTCGAGTACGCTGTGGGGTGAGTGTGTGGGGGATGAATGCCGCATGGATAATAAGGGCGACATACCACGAATCTTTTCCTGGAAAAGCCAAATTTTTTTGGCTGTTGGTTGGCTTTTGGACTGATGAGGGGCGAACTACCCGAAGGGCTGCTGCTAATGGCGTCCCTAACTGTCACGTTCTTTCGGGAAGGAACGATATGACACTTCCCGCCGACTCACCCGTAAGCTTCGACCAACAAAAAAAACGTGCTCTTCGGGAAGTGCCCTAAAAGGCACCGGTAATGCAGCCACTTTGTACGGTTCCGAAATTGATCCATAAAACCGATGACGGGAGAGAGCCTGCCACGCACACCTCGAACCTGGCGGAACCTCGAAAAGAGGCGTTTAAGGTGATGCAGGCACAACAAACACCTGCCTCCCATCTCACCCGAAACGACCCACACACACACACACTGCCAGACCCATCCATAACCGCGACAAAAAAGCTCATGCCGCGGTACGATGGATCTTCGCTCGCACTCGACAATTGCTTCATCATTTATGCCGGGCGTGAGAGATCCGCCATCCACGAACTGTTCTACCTCGCGAAAGCGTACCCCTCCCTGCCAACTTCGAACCCCGAATTCCCTCAGTCTGGTGAGGCCACCCCAAATATTGGGGCGTTTATTTATTTATGTTTTGTTATGTTGTGAAGATGCAATGTGGAAGGTGTCTTTATTAGTGCCGCACCGTGCGCATTACAGCGCATACAAGGGGGAAGATTGCAAATTTTTATTACTTCCTCCCACGGGCAACCCACCGGCATTGTTGCAAGCGAGGGTTCGGTCCGGCGTGTCCGTGACTAATGTGTGTCAACCGCGGCGTACGAAAGCGAAGATGCGGCACAGAAACGTGCCGGTGCCGACAGTCATTAAACCTTATTGCTTTGGCTTTGAAATTGGAAATGCCCATGGAACGACAGTTCAACAGGATGTAGATAGTTGGTGTCGGTACTTTAAGGTACAGGAGGGACAAATTGCATCGACGGTGGAGGTCGTCTGCCTCAAAAGCTCCGCTAAGGAAGTATTTAATAAAATTGAAACATTGTTAATGTGACTGTTCTTACTCAATAAATTCGCATACATAGCGTCAATCCAAATTGGACTTTGTTTTACATACTTCTAAATAAATGCCTATATTTCATACGGGTTCCATGCTAATACTGCTACTTCTGGAGGATTCACTTATGTATATCTGTTAACAATATCATGATCTGAACGGACTAAGTATGATAACGTTATCATATCTTCTTCTCTCTGTGAAAGCACGGCAGAGTCGGGCAGAAACCTCATTCCATCCTCAAAATTACAGATGTCATCTTGAACTAGCAGACTCCAAATGTGGAAGGCAAACCTCATTCCGACCTCAAAATTACAGTTGTCACCTTGAACTAACATTATCCAAAGAGGCAAATGATATCAAAAGCAAAGTCGTTCCATCGGGTAAAGTCAGATCTGAACCTAGTAGACTACCAACCAAATGGTGAAGAAGTATTTTTACATTGGACACAAATAGCATCAGCTTCAGGGAAAAACACAACCGTGCAGCGACTTTGTTATCTTCTCGAATAACTAACTTGAGACTAACTTGAAAAGGTATCCAACATGATGGATTGACGATCTACGAGAGCAAAATGAGCCTTCTTTCTGGACTGCGGATTACAGAAAGAAAAAGACTTAGGACATTGCTCTAAAATGTCCTCTCGAGGGTTCCATATCCATCCACAAGTTAGTTATAGTAAGTTCCTTGAACCTGACCGCGACTTTTATTTCGAAATGGAGACATCTGAATGAGATGGACTACTTAAAAACGAACATTTTGCCGAAGATCATCTTTTATTTATTCTTCGATACGACCAGCGAAACTTTATAGAGCGAACTTCAAACCCAAAAACTTACTCCTACATTTTAAAGTTTCAAAACGAAGGCAAAGATAGCGCTTCTTAGAAAGTCTAAAAAACTTAGAATTCCACAAATTTAGTTTCTCTTCGTGCATAATTATTATTAAATTTAATCGAAACCGAATTAAATAAAACTAAGAACTAGTGAGAGACGAATCCAAGAATCTTGTTCCGTTGACCTATTTCTGGAACTGCATGACATAATTTATTAAATAAATATTATCATAATTCTCAAAAGACCTAAAAACGATCGCTGTGAAGATCATATTTAACCGAAATGGGCAATAAACAGACCTCTTAACCCATTCTTTATGAATTAAGATTATGGTAAGATTAGGAAAATGTTATCTTCATTGCTACACCTCGAACATCGAACAGCCGGTGAAGTAGTTCTACCGTTTCGTTCCGTTCTCCAGGTAATCGTAACTCTTCCCAGGTCATATATACAAATCTCACCAGTTCCCGTGGTGGAAAATACGATCCGCTTTCCCTACAACTTTGCAACAAATAAAACAAATTTTCTTTCCCTTTCCACGAAGAAAATTCACCCACACAGGGAAAAAAAACTCATTTTCCAACTCAACCACCACACGGAAGCAAATGATTTATGGACGCTTTCAAAATTCTTTTCCAATTTTTCTCGATGCGTTTTCAAAAACGATCACTGTCGATCCGGGACCGCGAAGACGCACAAACCGAGGAAAAGTATTTCACTTTTATACCCTTTTTCTGCTTGTCACAAATCAATCCGAGCCATGTTGTTTGGTGATGTTTCAGAGTCAATTCTACGACTCCATCAGGGGCCCTGGTAGTGGATGGGAAGGAAGGCAACAGACGATCGGTTCGAAATATGGCACCAATAAAGGGCGCAATAAATTGAACCCAAAATACGTGTTCTGGCTCGTTGGAAGACACTCGGAAAGATGTCGTTATCACACACACGCATACTCACACACACACATGAAGATGCATTCCATCCGGAACACGCAAACCGTTCTAATGCATTCGGAAGTGCAGTCCATCAGTTGCCAAACGGCCCTTAGAATCGGTTTCTGATCTGGTAAAATCACTACCACCAGCAGCGAGGAGAGTGTGTTTCGACGATAAAAGAAAAGAACACACCCTTCGATGGGAATCATAAAACACTGAAATAGCTGTCCCCATAAAATATAACATGGCTTCCAGAGCTAACGAATTTATATGCCTTTCTCCAAAATCGAGCCCTCCTCCCTTGTACTTGCGTAATGGTGTCGTCGTGTCGTTCTCCCGCTTGGGTGAAATCGTCCAAACGCTTCTGGATAGCTTCATCGCTTCGATAACTCCCGGATGGACCCTCTGACATCATACCGTCATGACCTTCTCCTCTGTGCGTTGCCTTCGCTTTGCCCGATGCAAATGGCTTCATCACCGGCATCCGTACAGAGTAGCATATGTAAAATGAGGTTAATTATAATTGAGATAAAATTCACATAAAAATCAATTAATGGTGAGTGTTTTACCCGGGCTGTAATCAACGGACTACACTGAGTGCCGGGGGTTTACATAACCCCCAACTCCGAAGAGAGAGATATGATCGATCAGACTTCCACATCGATTGCGGACGCATCAGGCGCGATCATGTCCAGAGAAGTCATCGTCGGAGTTGTCACGGGACAATCGTTTTCTGCGAGTTGCTCCGCCATTTCGGTACCGGAAGAGGTCGTGCTCTTAATTATGGACTCTCTTTGATTCCTCTCGAAATGCTGATGTGCTTATTAGCAATAAAATTGAAAGTTAAGCACGGAACCGGAAAAGCCACCAGATGCTTGTTTGGAATATGAAGAAGGCGTATGTAACGACTCCCGTTTCGGTAGCTACAGTTTCGGACATATGAAACGATACGCAACGATGCATTTTTTTGAACTCCCTTTTTGAACTTTATGGAGCACGACCTCCGGCACTAAACACTAACAGGGCAAAGTACCAACGCGTACTCTCTATCACGATCGTTGATCTTTTCACCTTTATCGACAGGTAGAGTGTGCATGAAGCCTAACTATCTTCGCTGGGCGGGATACAGTACCGCACGTTTGATGCAACCCGAAAATGTTAACTTCATTAGGCAGCAACCGGTGCGTATGCGAGCTCGTGAGCTAATGAGCTTGTTTATGGGCCATTTTTAAGGGACTGCCTGCAGGCTATCCCTAACGCGACGGTCGAAGACCATTAAGGCATTCGATTGTTCGCCCTTTTGGGGCGAAAAATTTCAATTTCAACCACAAACTCAATGGCGTACGGTTGAAGGCCACGGGTGTCGTAATGTTAGACAGCTTAGTAGCACCCCCTGCTGGTGTAATATGACTTGAGGCTGACATTTGTGGCGACCGAGACCTCTGCAAGGAGGGTTTGAGTGGCAGAGAGTGAGTGAGATCACAAAAGACACTTTCCCGTCACGTCCGTGTTTCTTCTCGGCGTACGCGCACACCTGTGCCAGTGGCATTACGGAGGAGCACGTTTAATTGACGCGTTGTGATTCCGAAACGCGACAACCAAAATCACCAAAGGCGCCATTTATGTATCATACATCCTGCGGTTAAGCCCACTAATTAAGTTGTCCAAGCGACGGTAAGACATGGAGCGGATCATTCTAATTCTTCTCACAATTTGCGTTTGCCGGAAGTTGGTTTTTTATGTACTTGAATACAACAAAGAAATCTGTTAGCAGTGGTTTTGTACGAGGAAAAAAATATGTTCACAAATGAATTTAATTGATCATCGTATATGAGGATAAAATAAAATAATTAATTGGTTTATTTGTTCGAAAGATGGATCTTTAGGCATCTTATTTTAAGCACAAGTCTGAATCTTACATTTGTTGTATTACTAAAAACAAATACAAATTCCAATACAAAACAGCAAAGGTTTAATGATGACATTGGAGGATACCCAATATCTTAAGTAATATCGGGATATTCTAAATCTTTTCGAGAAGTCAATACACAATTTTAACATAAACTATTCCAAAAATTCTACAATTTGATTTAAATTTTTGTTTTTAGGAACAAATAAATACAATAAACAAGGCATTATAATCACTTAAACGATGTTGAGTTCTACCAAACATGACCTTTTATTAAAACAACATTTTATTGACAATCTTATGATACATTTCATTGCAAATTTGTTTGATATGTAGTAACCAATGTGTCAATAGCACTGATTAGTTAAAATTGTGATTAAAAATCTGAATATAAATAAAATTCAATTGTCTAGATCATAGTAAAACGATAAAATCTGTTTGGCAACTATAACTACATTATTTTACACAACAAAGTATTTAACTTAGAACTTATAATTAAAACTATATCATCAATGCTACTGCTGATCGGTAATTAAATTGTCTCTTTTGTTCTAAAATAAAATGAAAATTTGGGTGAGTTTGGTTTATCATTATTGGTACAGCAACATTGTACAACACATTAAAAATAAAATGAACCCGTAAAACTTCTCTTACGTATTGGATAATTGGTCCGCAAATCAATCCACATCCGTAGCCCTTCTTCTGACCTCCAGCATCGTTTCACGCAAAAAATACTAAACTTTATGTATTGAATATGAAGCTGAATGCGGCACATCTTCCGGCTTCATCCGGTTTCTGCACATCCTGTCCCGCTCGGGTCTCACGATGCGAAACGTCAATGCCGAGCAAAACTGGCCGTTATGTGCGAGCATAAAAGCGCGAAAATTACGATCACTGATAAGCCCTAAATAATTGACTTCTGACGCTATTGCCGCCCGATCGATCCTACCGAACCAAACGGACGTCGCGGACGAACGCAAAGAGCTAAAGGTCATGAGAAAAAAGGGAACCCCAGTGGGGGAAAACGGAGCAACACCGGCACAGGAAATCGTGTTGCTCGCTGCATTGGATAATCCTGTCGAAAGGCAGCAATATGATTTACATTACATAAAAAAAAGATAATGGCACATCGGAGGCCTTTGCCACGTAGCTGTGTCCGTGCCATGAAGTAGACTAGACACGATCGGAAAATAGAGCTTTTATAATAATAAGAGCAAAAAAAACTACAATCCTCTTTTTCCTGTGCATCGATTTTCTTGCATCCCGGCCGGAACTATGGATAAGCGTAAGAACTCGAATCAAAATCGAATAATAACTATGCATCGGCATTCAACGATCAAAACCTCAACGGCTTATGTGAACGCACGGGAAAAAAGAAAAGGAAAAAAACCAGCCAACATAAAAAGGCTTAGTGACCTAATCCGTACGCACGGCAATCATAACAACATAAAATGTGGGCTTTACGTTGACAAAACCCTTTTCACGGTCAAACGCGAAGGGCAAGCGACAAGCAACAGCAGCACGGAACCGGGATGCGTAGAGTACACGCACAAAGCGAAACCTGTCCAGAAATTCGGGATTCCACCGTTCGAGCATAACTAAACTCTATCCCCGCTAGAATTTAGAATCCATCGAACTTGGTTGATTTGGGGTTGGGTTTTTGTCCAAGCGGCATAGTTGAATAGTTGACGAAGATGATTTGATCGGGAATTAAAACAAAACAACACGCAACGGCCCAATGTGCCGGAGGGGGAGGAAAAATAATATACAAATAAATATCAACCCCAAACGAACAGTGGAAGAACTCGAACTAGCGCTGTAGCGAATTATCGACGTCCGAAATCATGTCTCTATTAATTTCCCGCTGTCAGCTGTCAATACATCGTCCATCAGTGTTGGGGTCCGTTTCGAAAGCCGCTCGGGCTTGACATCATTGAAACATTGAAGAGACATGGCTAAAATAAAACAAAACAAAAAACCCGTTCCCAACTCGCGCTGACTCTCGCTAATCGCATAAATATTACCTAAAACCAATAGTCGGTGGCCAGTTTTTGGGGACGGCTGGGGTTATTTTCTAGTTATTATTTCTTCTCCTACCTGGAGAGCACACGAAGGGATCAAATTTCCATCGGTTTTACCTGTCCGGAGTTAAAAGAAAGAGCAAAAGAGAGAGGACGATAGTTATGGATTGAGGAAAAGATTATATTAAGTCAGTAAATCGTGTCGGAATCGATTCGGATGGATTAAAATGCGTGTGTTTTTTCTTCTTCGAAACTCTGAATTCAACCTTATGGAAAATTGTTTTAAATCATAATAACCAAGTGCGAAGTAGTGAGTTGAATATTTCAAGGCGTGAAAGAAAAACCCCAACTCGATTGACCAAGCTTTCCACCTCGAGATGCCGATTATGCTTATGTCGCTTTTTGGATTTATCCTCTTCGAAAAGCTACAATCCAGTCTGTCAATCTCGCACCACCGGATAATGGTACGAGTCTTTAAAGCTTACCCTAAACAAGCTGCTTAATAAATAAAGCATAAAGTCGCCAAGAACAGGCACGCACACGCCCTTAAAGCTAACCCATTCTAGTGGCTTTATGGCCTTGAATCGTGTTAAAAGCGAATCGAGAATAAACACAAAACCCACGCATCGCAACCAACGGAAAGATCGAACCTCTGCACGATCCTTCCGAAAAAGCTTCCTGAAGTCCTTGAGCACACAAATCCTTTTTGCCTAATCCTCAAGGCTCACGCCCGAGACATCCCATCCCTGGTTTGGGTTGGGGGATGTTCCGAAACGCGCCAACAACCAGACAGCCAAAGATCTCTTGCTGTTTACCCTTGGAATTACCTGCGGGATCTCACTTTTCCTTCTCGTTGGCTTCCATGTTTCCACGCACTAAGCTCTTTCTTCCAGCCGAAGAAACAATTATTCCGTACCGGGGCTCTCGTCCCAGAGCCCACCCCACAGCCGCAGCATGAAACATGAAAGGGGGAGTCGTCGCTCGGAAGGACACGTGGACGTTTTCCCCGGAGGAATGCAAACGGGGAAACTTTTTATAAACACCGAGCTCACGGTTTAAGGTGTCGATGGCAGTTTGGGTGAGGGTTGCAAACGAGAAACAAAAAAAAATGGTAAACATACCGTCACTGTGGTTGAAGCAGAGACAACGCAGAGGAATAATTTACTTAAATGCTTAAAAACTTACTGATGTACTTTTCCCTTTAATCCTGTTTGTGTAAGCTTTTCTTTCGCACCTTTTTTGGCTGTTTCGTGTTCTCTTGGAACGGTGAAGTAGTAAAGAGAAGATTTAAAGGTTAAGCATAAATCTGCAAGTTAATTCAGTAAGGCGCAACAGCAAATCCTTGGGATTGAATTTGACTTTTTCTTTGGTACCTTAAAACAGATACTTCTTCTGATTACTAATTAAAGAAAAAAAAACAAAACAAAAACTTCATTATTATCATAGATTTATTTTCATCTGCAGGTACTTCTTACAAACATACAAACTCTTGTGTATTCGCAAATAAACTTACTGTTGTCTAAACGTGGGGAGTCTGAATAAATTCAACAAATTTTTAAATCTTTAATTTGGAGCTCATGTTTTGTATAAAATAATATGTTGAACTAAGTTACAAAATTATTAAAATTATTAAGCTCCCATAAAATGAAGATCTTCATGATCTCCTCTCATATCTTTTCACCCGAATGTCAATCTCCAGACAGAGCCCATTGAACGTTCGCGTGACCCATTTTTAAGAAGCTTCGTTGTAGTTTGTTTATAACTTCAATTGCATCTTTATGTATTTATAACTTCAATTGCATCTTATATAAAAAGACAATGTTTCCTTGTATTGTGTTGAATAACTTTAATCTTTTTTAAAACTCAGAGTTTCTGGAAATGGACTTTGCATAATTTAGATTACGAGGGTTACAAGCCCTTTGATGTAGTTTTTATGCACACCTCGTCTAATGTCTACTCTATCCCCCAGGTAAACTGGCTGATCCAATGAATGAATGATCTGACTTCCAATGATGAAGAGGACTTGTTCTGGCATCAAACTACCTAACTACACAGTTCTCATTTACACAGCTTTATTTTGCAATTTTTGTAACCTATTTAAATGTGTATCTGAGGCTAGGAACAGAATATAAGAAAAAGAATTCAAGTATGGAGCTATCAGTGACTGACTTAACAGGATTTTTCCTAACGACCGATGTTACTACACAGTCGGCAACAAATGTTAGTTAAAAACTAGTTACAGGAAAATAATCAACATTTCATAATAATTCTCTGTGATCTGGGCCGAAATTCCAACTTTTTCCAGGTCTTATTTATATCTTTAATATAAGCTTTGAAGTTTTGATATAGTATTAGTCATAGTATAATTGTTTCGTGCACTGTGTCAATTGAATTATTTATTATAAATGTATATGGATTTTCTAACCAACCTCATTCTATTTATAAATAAAAAGTTTTCTAGGGGACTCTGTCCTAGTGGAACAAAAAAATCGAAAACAAAAACGCCCTTCAGCCGAAGAACTGCGAGCAGTTTAGAAAAGGAAAGGATTATTGGATTACCTTATTCCGGGTTCGTTTCCCTCGTTATCTTCTCCAAGCGATGGAATACTCCGATCCCGATCCGAGTTTCGACTGTGTTTCTACCCTTTTTTCAGTCTCTCTCTCTCAACCCCGTCCTGTCAACGATAAGATTCTGCCGGCATCGGCGATTCCTTTCGTAAATCAGACCAAAACCACCCTACCCGCAGACAGAAACAAACTGAAGGAACGACGGTATTTTTGCGGTCATTTTCAACGACAACAACCGATGCACTGATTATCGTCATCAGGCCGACGATCAGCACACAGCATGATCACCATTCTTTTAACCGTCAGCGCCAGCTCAAAGCAGCAAATGGCACGCAATGGCTCCACCGGTACAGCAAGCGCTTCAAACACACGCTGCATAACAGCATTAAAATGTATGCTTTCTCATTGGAGTGTCCCGGCACGGGATGATCGGGCGAGCGAGGCAAAAATGTTTCTCATGCCAAACACGAGCGAACAGAAATTTGAATTAATTATCTCTAAAATCTGTATTTAAGGGTCATTTGGTGGGAGCTCCGGTGGTTGGCGAATGTGTGGTTGCACTTCGATGTTACCCGGTTTGCAGCATATGCACTGGGCGCACACACACAAACGATATCACTTATCTACCAGCCAAACCGTCTGTCCGTCCGTTCCGAAGTTGGCACGCAGGAAATGCAAATAAAAATGCACCGAAATATTCGCTCCTTTGTGCCCTCGGCGAATTCGTTTCGCTGTCGGCTTGCCCTTTCAGGTCTACTGATCTTCCGGCTCCGGTGGAAGAATGCACGGCAGACATCGTCCAGACCGATGGGCCTGGTCGAATGAAGCGACTCCCCATATCCTCAGCGCTGAACGCAGTTGAAGGACACGGAACGACATTCGACTTCGCTTTTGCCCATTCAATTCCGAGAAGACGCCGTCCGAAATACCGATCAGCAGGGGCTTAAACGCGCCACAGACAGCAAAACCCGGGAGGGCTCTTAAATAACTCGATCAGCATTCCTTTCCAATTCGGTTGTCGAGAAAGCGGGGAAAAAATGTTTGAAAGTTTCTAACAAAACAATTGGTTCGCTTTTCTAATACCTACTCGAACTGAAGGTAGACAGAAAGTTCTTCATACCCCAAGCCTCCAAATGAGAAAAAATGTGGTGTTCTTGGATATCTTTCTTGGCCGTTGATTACCAGCAACAGCAGACACCGGAGAAACCCGGCCAACAGGAACGAATGCCACCGATTTGCGCTAAACGGCGTGATGATTATGTCGCGATAAGACGCTCTCCGCACAACGCAGAGTCGCGTTGAAAGAAAAGCAAAAGTCCAACACCATCTCCACTGCCCACTTCGCCCGAAAAGGGAAGACATCATCATAAGCTAAGTGATGGGAAACGAACCATGACCCCTCTGGTACGGGCCACTCGCCCAACCATCCTGTACACAACAGCTCCAGCGATCATGCTGATGACGCTCGATGAAGATGATATCGGGCTGGAAAGCCCAAATCGAAGCCACTCACGCTGTGGGTTTTGTTGGGGAGAAGGTACTCGACGCTGAGTGGTGGGCCGAGATTGAAACCGGTACCTTCACCGGTACACAGACGGTTCCCGATTCCCGGAAACATTCGGGACGGAATTGGGGAGAGCTTACAATTGACTCCCCGCTATCAACTCCAGTCCCCTTAGCAAACGATCGCGTAGGCAACATGGTTTGGAGGTTTTGTGCAACATTCGGCAAACAACGTCGCCGAACGATTGGCGAGGGGTGAAGACGACTCCTCCGTGGCACCACCAGTTGGTCATGGTAAATGGTAAGTAACTCAAGAGGCTGATTATTCGAAACAAAACACTCAACGCTCATAAATATTTAATATACACACTCGGGCTGTCTTTGGGCGGAGGAGAAACACAGGCACAGGACCACCGCTAGGCCATCGAAGTGCTCCCGCGTATATCGTGAGCCGGGAGACGGCCAATTCGAGTAGGCAGATGGCTCCGAAAGAGGTTCGAACACACCGTACACGTTTGAAACATATCCCTCCCAAGTGGCGACATCTAGTATCGATGGTGTAAGCCCACAGCCCAACCACAGTACATCATCCCAGTCGTCTTCATGAAGTGTCCCAACTAACTCAAAAAAAAGCATACATAATAAATGCTACCTATCAAGATTTTGAAGTTCTCGCCCCGAGCGTTGTTGATTTTGTTGAGGAGCGAGAGACAGTGAGTAGAGGGCATTGTTTCAAAGCACGCGTACTAGAGCGGGAAAAGAAACACACTACTGCGCGACCTCAGTTTGGCACTCGACCGCAATTATAATTCCTGGCGGAGGCTTTCGCCTGGTAGGGCAGAATAATAAAATAAACTCACGGACGGTCGCCGGACGGCAAATGTCGTCAAGATGAACTGTCCACGGAATCTCGAACGTGTTGTGCAAGTTTACAATATAGCCAGCGAAAGTCCGCATGTTGAGTGTTCCAAAAACGAAATTCGGAAGCTAATAGGGGGGCGCGAGGTTGGACTGCCTTCGTCAAACCCTGACGGTGGATCACTTTCCTTTCAAAACAAAACCTTCACAATGGTTTTCGAAACGAAAGACAGGCAGTGTATGGGACGCCTGCAGGACTGGAGGCACTTCCAACAATGACGAGCGAAGTGTTGACTCAAGAGTGTTATATCTCCAAATCTTGCCTACTTCTTGGACGGTTGGTTGGTGTTGAGCGAGTGCCTACCGAATGCGCTCGAGCTTGACGGCGAGCTCGCGTTTACGGGTGGGGTTAGAAGGTCCGAATGTATCATTTGCCGGGCACGGAGGTACAGATCGTCCAAAACGACTGCGGAGTGGACACGGCAGTAGTGTAGATTGCGCACGACACAGTCCAGCAGGATCGTTGTAATTCAACCGACGTTCAAAACTAACCTCACAAAAGGGTAGGGAAAACGAACTGACTCATGCGAGCCGCGCAAACCATATTCCGGTGAAATGATATGCAGCATAAGTATTGTTATTAATACCGCACTATCGTGGCCACGATCGCGACCAGCTCAACCGTATCCACCGCGGCTCGGAAGCAGCTCCGGCGAAAAAACGAAAAGGCAAAAATGGCCTCACAGACCCAGAAAGGACCAAAACCAAACCTACGAATGTGGTCACTCGGGATACGGTGCAGGAACCGTGTCACTCGCCTTTGCCACTCTCCATTTCTGGACACCTTTATAGGGCAAATCCGTCATAATCATTTGTCGGTCCGGGAACAGCTTTATGCGGTGCGAATGGAATTATAATTTGTAATATAGCGACGAAGGTTTCGGGTTCCCTACTCGCCGACCGTTAAAGGAAACGTTGAAGCTTCTGGACTGTGAAACGAACGAAGGCTTAAACGAAAAGGAAATTAGTACGTTTTCTTTCGGCGCGCAGTGTTCACTACAAATTTGGGGCAATAACTTGAAACTAAATTATAAAACGTTAAACCATCCCGGACGAAGCGCAGTGATGCAGGATAAGGCGTAATAACACCCGAAAGAGCTTGTTTGGGGAAAGCTTCATAACTCTAATATACTTTAATTAGCATACAAATGGGAACTGGATAAGTCTTGCACATTTAAGCATTACCCTCGACAAAAGGCTCGAAAATCAGACCAATAAAAATAATTCGTTCCATTAATACGGTTCTTTTCGCGCACTGCACGCGTGTATATAATTATCAGCAGCTGTGAACTACGGTTCCACCGTTAATCATCGGCATTAAGTGCATCCAATGCACCGATGGAAATTGTTGCCTGATTACACAAAGTACATCGAGCCCTATTCTGCTTAATACCATTACAAGCGATAAGCGTAACCGAAATCGAAATTGGCAGAAGTGATACCGTGGATGCACTGGATCAGGGATTTTCGAAACACATCATACAGGTCTCGTCTCCTCGTTGGAAAACCAAGGCCCAAAGGCTTAATGTGATCCAATTGTACTGCAAACGAGTTCGACAGAGTGAAATCAATCAAAAGGAAACACACAATCGGGATGGAATGATTTAATGTCGTTAGGTTCTCCTCTCTGTGTTGGGAAAGAATCATTACGACATAAAAAGCTTCCGGCTGGAACTTATCAACACGTTGTGCTTTCGAGTAAATCCCGATAACAAGCCAATAAAATGTAATTGTAAGGTACACTTCCTCCATCTCTCTCTTTCGTTATATCTACCTCTGTCTGTATATTCATGAAATGCAAATAAAACGAACGCTCCACCAGCAGTACTGAACCTCAATAATTATACGAAAGCGGCATGATTGAAGGTACACGTAAAGCAAACATCATCCAACGCTACCGGCGATTTGCATAGAAATGTATCGTTCTGCAAGCATCTATCTAAACAACACTGTGCGCGAGATATGTGCAATTTATATTTTTACTAGCCCTAGCCCTCTACACACCACGGCAAACATTGGAGGGACACATATTTTTGTTATCCTTGTATTGATTTTTATATGTGAGGTTCACTCCGTCCGATAAAACTGAAACTCGTGCCCTGGGATGGGCCAATAGAAACTAACAACCTGGCTGCAGTTCGTCAGCAATACGAGCTTGCAACGAATCATAACACACAGGCCATGTTTTGCTTATCGGCCGGTTCGTATTAAAACCCATCGGAGCTATCGGGAGCTTATCGGTGACTGGGCTTTCACGTAGGCTAACCGGGATGTTCCATAACATCAATCCAATTGATGACATCCTGTTTTCTGTGCGGGATTCCACCGGGACAGTGGAACGACGGGTTGTATGAATCCTTTAATCGAAGCACCGGGACATATCGATAGATATTGTTTTTACAGCCTATTTGCATAGTGGAAATGGTTATTTTTCCCATAAAACCAATGCACAGTGGATGCAGAACAGGAACAAAAATTTTGTTTTGTTTTTCACTTTCCAATGTTGTACTATTTTTAAATTAAAGTAGATATTTAAACATTGCGAAATCTCAAACATGAAATAATAAACCCTCTTAGTTCACGAGAAAAATAACTGAATTGAAAAAAATGATTCAAAACTCAAATTAATTGGTATAAGGATATAAGGAGAAACTTCGACCAATTATATTTTCCTTTATACAAAGGGGAATTCAAAAAATCGTACGCAAAAAACGTGTTACAGAAAAAGAAAAAAACACATTTCAACTATAAAAATGCGAACAAAAGTATATGTGTATACATTTTCGTAGTTACTAGTTAAATAAACTGTTGATTCACTTATCATGATGCTCGTATTTAAAAATGAGGATGAACAATTGGGAACTTTAGAAGTCCTAACATTTTTAAGTTCAAAATAGTAAACGTGCTTGCATGATGAATAACTTACGGCTTTAAACATCTTCGTGGGATCAAAACTATGTAAATAAAATACACATTTACGAACATATACGTACAAATATTAGATATACTTCTAAAAACGAAATAAAGATCTTATAAGATAAAATCGTTTTTTCTACTCATGAAGCACGGCCGTAAAGCTTGGAATGATTTATACACAAAAAATATAAGATCATACATAACTACTGCATCATCTTTACATAAACAAATTAAAATTAAGATTATGTTTTAAACAAAGAAAAGAATCTAATAACATTTAATATTATTGTATCAAATGAAGGCATCACGTTTTTATGCCATCGTACTTTTATCCAGGCAGTTGTATGGACTTCGCCCACTATGCAATGGTTCGCATGGTGCGAGAGATCAAGCCGGAGGAACAAGGAAAACTATCGAGCCGGTTTATTTTATTTATATTGTTTAAAATAATTCAAAAATGCGTTTGAAATGCTTCCAATTAATTTAAAACCTGTTACTAATTTAAAAAGAAACGTCACAACTTTTGCTTAATTTTTGTTCTACTGCATAAATAATTTAATAATATTTGATACATTTTGCATCATTCTTACTGTGCCCATAAAACCTTTTTGGTCTTTAAAGCATTACAACTGATGCGTACCACCATAAAAGGTACCCTCTTAGCTTTATTATACGTGGAAGTGAAAGTGAATTGAGCCACAGCATC
>KB663677.1:291621-308476 GCA_000349025.1 Anopheles minimus
CAGCAGCAGCAGCAGCATAATCTTCTTAGTTTGTTCAAACGTCCAAGCTTAAGCCGAAACTGGATCAGACGTACGAGAAAAAAAACATCCGGAGCCGGAATGGTCAACGAGCTTACCGTGCCGTGTTCAATCGATAATCGAAGAAGACTCTTCGCGAGCTGAGACACCGTCCACAGTCCAAACAACTTGCCCGGGAGGGAAGAGAGATTGTTTACACTTATGAGAAGTGACAGTGCGCGTCGTATCAATCGGAGCTGAATGTTGGTTGCATGGTTGTGCATGAGCTTCTGAAGCAGCCAACAGCCTGGACATCCTGTCTGATGTTGCTGCTGCTGCTATCTCAACGCCTTCTGCAGACAACCACCAACACTCACAAGCCCACCATAGATCATCGAGAAACCCGGTTTTCCACCGTCCAGATATCTTCCAAGTCCACTCTGTCGTCAGGGTCGTCTTCAATCTCTCTCTCGCCTTGTACGGTAGCTGTATAGACCAGCAGCACAGCAGCAAACCCGGATCGGGCCCAACCGGTTTTCCAACCCTTTCGGGGTGCACCATTCTGAACCAATTACCGTACGACCATCGCAAAGAGGTAAGGCTGTTACCGTTGTGCCTCCGTCAAACTGAGCCCTGTACCATTGCAAGGTGTCTTCTGACTCGCAATGATGAGAAAACGCACCTCTCAAACGGCATAACGGATCGGAAGCTAGTTTTCGGAACATTCGACCCTGTGCGGGTCCGCATCGGGTACCGTCTTCAATCAATATGGGTGAAAAATGGCCTTGATATATAGGGGGATGGGGAACAAAGTTTGCAGTAGCGAACCCACGTTTCCATTCTACGCCACGTTCTCGTGCGTGCGCCAAAGTGTTGCTAATGAATTTCAGCAAATACCCCATAATCTGCGATAATGTGCTATCCAAATATAACTTCCATTCCGGAATGTTCGACGAGGACATCGGGGCCGAGTGCCGTTGGATTTCGAGCTGCCCTCTGGAAGGAATAAAATTACCCTCATCATTTCCGATTGCATCACCGGTTACGGCATGTTCTCGAATGCTGCTCCAAGGCTCATCAAGGACACACATACCCAAACACGGCAGGGATTAAGCTCCCTGGTGTCCAGAGGTCCTGAGTGATTATGGGGACGGGAATCGCTTTTAATTCTAATTTATCTATCAACCAAAACCCTTCCGGGAATGCTTTCCAATTGGAACCTTGTTTCCCAGAATGCAGAGCACAGTTCGGGTGGTAGAGCGGTAAGCTTAATTTCCTCAATAGGTTTTTAATTTTATTTAATGTCGGGCGGGTTTTTTTTTTGTTGAGTTGGTGCTCGGAAACTTCCGGGGCGTCAGTGCAGCTGCTAATTTAGACACCGTTTGATTTGGGAGTACAACCAGAAGCTTAACCAGAAGTACGATGTCACACCGCAGCTTGTATGCCTTCGGGAACTGCCCTGGACGTGGGCATGTACATAGTCTCTCCACTACTCTCCAAGCCCCCCAGGTTATCTCTCGCTGACCATTTTGCGTGAAACGGTATTTTGTTTTACCTTTCTCCCGGTTTTTTTTCCAACTTCCAAGTCGTCGTGGTCGTTATCGCCATCGTTTGAAGCATCGGGGGATAATTTGACGTAATGCTAATGGGTCTTGAGTGTGGCCGATGGGGTTCCACCGCACCTTTGGTGCAGGTGGTTTGAAGGAAACCAAGCAAAAAAAAAAAAAGTTTGTTGTACTGGCAAAACAGTGAACCTACGTCAATCGTCGAATGTCAGTAGCAGGCAGTTAGTTTCGGCACTTGCTCGACAAGTTATGCACCCGAACCGTTTCGGTACGGAGGAATTAAACTAATGGCAAACTTTCCTGGGTACGGTGCAGAATTGAAGTATTGGTGAGATAATTAGTTTTTTTGGGTATTACCAACTTATATAGAAAATAATTAAACATAACACAAACAGATGTTTACGTTAGTGTTGGAATTATATTATTTTATACATCACTCCAGCATAAAACAGGAATTTGTAGGAGTTTCCTCCGCGATGAATCAACAAACTCCATTAGCTGTATTGTTTTCACATGCTAACCACAAAAGGATTATTTTTACTTTTTCGTTGGAAAGAGACATTGTTCGTGCTTAAACCATAAGTGCCCTCGGGGATGGTGGAAGGTTTCTCATTTAGCCAACCAGTGCATCACCACTTGAGTGCATTCACTAATGAGAGTGACCACATACTGTAGCGTTTATGAATCATAAGGTTGCGGTATACCTTGAAGTGGACAGCTCAAAGCCGAACGACGAATGGGACGTTTTGTAAGAAGCTTTCCAGACTGTACCGTTAAATGAGCTCGAAAGTTTTATCAACCCACCAGTTGGCGTGATAGAGCCAAAGCGCACGAAACTCAGCCGCCATTAATCATGATTCTTTCTGCATGAATTTAGGCATTTTTATCCAGCACTCCGGGCACATCTTCCCCAGCGCTGATGAAGCAATTTAAATTGCGGTCAACCGTTCATTCGGGGTGGGTTTTTTTGTCGTATTCGTCATCCGATCGGATTGTCATTGCGGCTGCTTAATATTCTGCCTGGCAAGTGTCGTTTTGATGACTGGTATTTGCACAAATTGGAAGAAATTAAACTTCATGCTGAATGTGAGGGAATCAGCCGCTTTTATAGTGATAACTTGTTGAATTTAAACTCTGCCTTGCTGTGCGTTTTATATAATTTTTAATTATTTCCCTGGTAGGTTATTAAACAAATGAGTAAATAGAGGCAAATTGTGGAGCAACAAATGCGCACCAGTTAATGCTCCCGGGATACAAATTGGTGACGAGCTCGTATTCTTCCGACCTTCGTGTTTCCCGTGCGTTTGGCACCGCAAGGCACAATTGGTGGCAAGTAGAACGATTTTATGGTATTGTTTCGCGTACTTAACGACCCCCCCAACTAACATCACCACGCAAACGAGAGAGAAACCTCCAGCAACAGCAGAAAATGCCTTGTTGATCGGGGTTTTTACTATCGATAAAATTTTAAAAAGCCACTCAAAAGCCACGCTAACATACGCGGAGATCGTTAAAAAATATCATTTGCAGGTTTGAAAGGAGAGTTTGGAAAAATGCACCAACAATCGGAGGAATGTGCACCTAATAACATATGGCAGTTCTTAAAACTGACACACTGGAAGCGTTTCACATTTTTGGTTGGAAGCAGGAAACAAGGTCCCCTTAATGTTGCTCTCCCTTCCCGCCTTTCCAGTTGGAACAGTTTAAGCTCTTCGCAACACGAAAATGAAGTCCTAACTAACTCCTCATCCCCCAGAACCCATCGTCAGTCATTTCGTTTCGCACGACGCCAATTATTCTCGCGGGCGCGCACCCGCGAGCGCACATACACGGCCTAAACGCCTCATCCATCGAACCCTGACGCCCTATTTCCTGTTCGATACGCAGGCCTAAACCTGAAGCAGGCATTAAAAAAAATGAGTTCATGCACTAGGAAAAGGTTTGTTTTGCCCAGCGTCTCCCCAGCCATCGATCGATCTGCCGGTGGTGGCCGGGAGACGGAAAACGCGAATTAGAATTTCTTTTCGTTCGATTATTTCGTTCCGCCCGAACGGACGTCACGGAAATGGCGGAGTGTGCCCGGGAATGGTTTTAGCGTCACGCACAGCATTTTCCAAACAATTCTTCCACGAGGTCTAGTGAAGGGGTTTTTTTCTAGGGCGAGAAGACAGAGCTGGTGACGTTGAATAACGTTTGTGGGTTTCAGTTAAAGTAGCAAACATTCTTCTTTTATGTTTTAATATTGTTTATTTATTTTATACAAATGCAAATAAAAAAAATGATTGAAGAAACAAACAAATGGAAACAATAACAAAATATTAATAAAACAAAATTAAGAATACATAAATACACACATACATACATCAACAAATAATTAAAAACGTATTCGTATAAACTGATAAATGAATAAAGAAATAAAGAAATAAATCAATTAAGTGAAGAGGTATTCGAAAAATGCAACGAGATAGTAAGAAATGAATAAAATAAAAGATGAATGAATAAAATAAAGATAATAAGAGACGATAACTGCCATAAGAAAAGATATTAGCAATACGGTTAAATTTCTTAGTACAGCTTTAGTGAAAAAAACTAATTATTTAAATAATTTACCATGATGACTGACTATGAAAATTAAAATTATTAAATCTTTGTATGAAGCAAGGTCTTAAACAATGTAAATTATCTACATATTAAGGAAAGAGAAAAACACATCTATTAGAATAAGTTGTATGTTTAATAAACTGTCGGTTAGTATCAATAAGTTATACCACATTGTGAAACATAAATCGGCAGAGGATGTAAGGTAAGAGGTAAGAGAAAGTATATAATAGAATATGTATAAAAGAATAACTAAATCAAATGAAGGATAAATCAATTAAAATAAAGAAATAAATATAAGAGATATATAATATTTTTTTAGCACATTAAACAAAAGAATAAAATGATATAAATTTGAAAGAAAAGAAGCAGATTTTTCTTACACATATTAAAGTACTGGATCGCAACGAAAAAACTTAAAAAGACAAAGCAAACAACTCACAAATAAAGCGCTGTTTCTATTTATGCCAACTGGCCTACATTATGTTCCTTGTTCCTAGATAAATTATAAAAGAAAAAAACAAAACGAGCAATAGCAGTCACCATTCAAGCAAGACCTCTAGCACCAGCACTAGAGGTGCGTTTAATGAAGCATAAACTCGAACTCGTAGGCAACATAAACACACGACCCCAAACGCCGGGGTCTCACATCGATCGGGAATTAATAATGCTGGGCCGAGGGTTTTCCCTTCCCGTTTGCGCGCGCGAGTATGCGCCGTTGCGCACGAAACCGAAAATGGAGGACACGGTGCGATCGAAACAATGGAAAATCTATAAAATTGATTTAAATACCCATTAACGAGCAGAGAAACGAATTAAGCAATAACAAACAATCGGACAGCTCGTTGTTACTTGATCGGCCTGACGCCTGTCCACGGGTCATTTTGTGGGGTGGAGGGTTGCCGCCTGCTGCGTGTGTGCGACCATCACACGGTCGGTCAACCGGTGGTCTATTTAATGCCGCCGCTGTTACGGGTGAGTGGGTGTGGAAGTTGTTTTTTAGTAAAAAAAAATATTCACCCAAACAAACCCACGGACGCATAATTGTGTAAAGTACCCGCCGAAAGTTGTTTTCGGCTCATTTTTCCTCTCATAATGTCCAGCAAGTTCGTGCGCGTGTCAAGACGGATGCCATCTCTTCTTCGAATCAATTTTATCACATTTCATTAACCACAAACAACTGGCCGTGCGCGACGCGATAAGAGAGTGGCTCATCAACAACGCAAACAAAATCGAAACAAAACGAACAATGGCTCGTGTCCACGAACCCTTCAAGATGTCCGAGACGCTCTTGGTGACTGTTGATGCGATTTGGGATAGCTTTAATGGGCCAGCACGCGTTCCATACTAGCCGGTTCCTCGCTCGGTCTTTTCCTTTCCTTCGTGTACTCAGTCTCCGTCAGCCTATTTTGATAATCTCAGCAATCACGTCAGTGTCTCGTCAGGGGTCATCGGTGACATCGACCGTAAGTCATCAAAATCATCCATCCGTTTTGTCCATTTCTAGTGGACAATTCCTCTTTGTTTCACAGCATGTTGTTGTTTCCTGGAAAATTCGTGTATAGTGCTAGAGATGCGAGAGATGCAGGATTTTGTTTTCCTTACGTTGATTTTTATAGAAAGTAGGGTTAGTTGAAACATTGGAATTCAAACCGTTAAAAAAACCTGCCAAAAATAAGATTTTAAAACACAATTTTTATTGCGGCTAAATTAAAATATGAAAAATCATTTCAAATCTAGTAAGTAAAAAATATATAGTAAAGCAAAACACATCCAAATACATCAGCATCATGTTTCAATTACAAACACATGTTCCACTGATTTTTGACATGTAAAATGGTTTCCGTTTACTGTTTTGTTTTTTTTTTGTATTTATTACTTGCGACTCTCACACATCCGCAAACAGTAAACTGAGCTTGGTGGAAATTATTCCTTCCACCTTGTCAGCTTAAACATGCGGAGTATTTTCCGCATCATTTCCATCACGTTCTGCCCCAGCCTTAGTCCCCTTTTCCAACCCAACATTATCCACAATGAGACAGCGCAAAAGCAACAGTAAAAAAAAAGGAGATAATTTTTCCACAGCCATACATCAAGAATGAACCGAACAATAAAACGGAGAAGGAAAAAATCGCTCTAAACAATATAGAACGCCAGTCGAAAGCCAGTCCCAACTGGGTCGCTTTCCATGCGCGAAATCCGCTCACCATAAGACGATGGTACAAATAAGCCACAGTTTGCGTAACCCGCAGTGATGAATAATAAAACACCGAACGCCGAGGCTAACAGCCAAGCTTAGAACCTTCGACTTTGGGCTTCGACTGGGAGCAGAGCCCGATACTTCCTTTGCCCCCCACCCTCCTCTTTCCCCTCCTTTAGGACGAGGTTTTGCACCATCATGTGTAGGCCGAACCGTTTTACGTTCGGTTTTGTCTTTTTGTGATGCCTTCTTCCACCGTAGCCGCTTCGTGTAATTGTCTTCACCCGTGTAGCGTTTGGTGTGTAATAAAAATGCATGAAGCATCTGCTTCACCTTATGGCAAATTTACACCATCGGGAAAATTTGTAAAACTGAGAGAAAAAAAACCCCACCGTACGGCCCATGAACGAGAAAAAAAGGTAAAGTATTTAAAACAAAACACCTTAGCGCCACTGGAAGAGAAAAAAAAGGAATACATCTCAAACATACCACCCACTCGCCCACCCTGTCCCACACTCACACGCGCACACACACCATGCAAACAGACCGGGGAACGACAAAAGTCGGCTCGGAAAAATTAACATAAAATTTTGTGCACATTCTTCACGACGCAGTATTTAAAGCAAAGTTTTCTTTTCACTTCCTTCCAGCGGACGCGAAGCACCGGGGCAAAGCGACGAAACACACTTACGCACTGCCACCTTCCTGTGGTGGTTGGTTCCTTTTCCTCCCCGTTTACGCTTTACACTTGAAGGTAAATGAAGGAAACAGGGAAAACAGACGCTAGAGGAGCAGCGAAAACATGGTGGCAAGTGAAAGAGCGCGAACAAAATAAAAACAACAGCAAAGCAACCATCGTCAACCTGTCGTTTCCTTGTCGTGTTTTGGTTCAAAGCACCGTTGACCTCGTGAATCGTGACGGTAGGGAGTGACACCATCGCCACTAGCAGGAGGTAATGGGCCTGGCACGCATCCACACTGAAAGATGATGCGCCGATCGTGCGGTGTCACCGAAAGTTTAATTTCTTTCGCGTGACATGAGCTCCGTGTCTATCTGGTGGGGACCTAACCATGGTGGGATAGTTTTCATGCGGGCAGCTTGCTGGGTGTAATGCATCAATGTTGCTGTGATGGTTCTTTTTTTTTAAGTGGGGACATAAATTAATAAAGACCCAGATTTTATTGATAAACGAAAGCATTTAAGAATATAAGAAATGTCTTTAATAGAAGCTTAACGTAAAAGTATTACTTTACAGAATATTTAGTTTTTTTAATAAAGTAGTAGCATTCTAGTGATGTATGCATAAATGTAAATAGTGTATTTTTTTTATTTAATACAAGAAATATCTAAAAACCATTAAGACGCAGATATGCAGGCAGTATACTACAAATATTAAAATTATGCTTAAAATTTCAAAATCTTAAGGTTACGCATAAATTTTCCATTTCAAATATTGATTAATCACGAAATACAGCATAAAGAGTGAACTCATCCCCAACACTCATCCTCAAATGTACTACTTTTCTACTTATGACCAATAACATCGAAAAGGATTTTTTTTATTAAGCTGCTATATAATTATGTTAAGGACTGAATTAAGATTTTTTTAAGTATATAAAATTGGAAAATTTTTCAAAAATTAAAAGGGAAATCTACAAACATAATCACTGTATTTTTCTTATTCCCTGAACCTGTTGCTTAACTGCAATGATATCAAAAAAACCAAATTAATTTTTAATAAATTACAAAAATACAGTGCCATTTAATTTATTTAAAAAAATAACCAAGCATATTATTTTTACATGGTTTTCTATTGAAATCAATGAACTGCACGATCAACATAATTTTAGGCGTGTTTAAGATGCAAAATATTTTGACTTTATTTTCTTGGATTACCTGTTTTCAAAATCTAAAACATGAATCTCATTTTTTCATCAAAGTCCTTCTTTCATATTTTTTTCCTTAATGAAAACTTTGTGCTCGAGGAACATTTAATTGTTACGGTTCAACTAATGATAAACTAAATTTATCTTTAAACCAATATAACTTTACTTCATCACAGTGAGTGAGAATATGCTTCTTATAAATTATTTTGTTTTAATTTAAAACATTCGATTAATGAATGCTTAAATTACATTTTTTAAACATGTACATAGCAAATTCTTCATTCCAACACTTCTAAGAAATGTTTTTGCTCTAATTCAAATTCTGCTTTATTGTCATTCAAAACACTGCAGCAGCAGATTGTTTTATTTTTGCCTTTCCGGAAGAAAAAAGAATTATAGAAATTCCACCTAACGTCAGGGTGTGGCTCACCTAAATTCCCCGCGTACGTAGGGCGCTAAATAGACAAGCTTTTACCGGACCCCGCGGAACACCGATAAGCGCAACCGGCTTCTCTATTACCAACCCAAACCATCTTCAAATTTGACAAATAGCTTTCCTATGCAAATTACTTTAACAACTTCGCGCGTTCTTACTGCTCCGCTCCCGTCCATCCTCTAGCCACCGCCAGTCAGTGAGGCCGCCTCGGGAAGACGACATCGCGCCTCGGAAGAAAGCGAGAAAAGCATGGAATGCAATCAATAAAAATAATTACAGGAGCGCAAAAATTATGAAAAACACGAACACACCAAACACGTCGTACGGGGCACGGACCTGGTGAGAGATTCTCGCCAACGGATAACGAGACAGACACCGATGGGATGGGGTGTTGGGTGGCGGGGGTGGGAGGGAAGGATGGTAAACAGGCAGAAACATGGCCCCCGACATTGCAACCGGTTCTTAACGATCCATCCATCCATCCGATCCGTCGATATTCGTGTTCTGCCAGGACTGGCCGGGCGCAAAGACACGGACAAGAAGTGAGTCGGTCAGATCCATCACCGTTCCTGCTTCGCTGCTATAGGGCGTTCTGCAATTGGGCTCCACTGCTCGTTGGGCACGAAATCGCCCTGCAGCCTTGCAAGCCCAGCATCGGGGAAAGGACAGAGCAGCAGCAGCAAAAGGCGCTTCGATGGCGAAAAACGTAAAACCTGTCGATCGTGATGCTGTTAAAAGATTTTGCATAATGAGAGCGTAACTAAGGGCCTCACCAGAGATGGGGGGGCGAAAAAGGGACAGCCAACCTGCCACCGAAAGGCGATGTGCGAAGGAAAGGCAAACCGATTCCATCCTCGAAGGTGCGCACATGAAATATTGCGCCCTTACCCACCAACCCCAGACTCGGCCAACAACCATCGCAACCAAATGCTCACGATCGTGTCGATGCAATTGCTGCCTGTCGTTGCACTTTCATCGATGCATACGATGAATTGCACATTTCGCCCGAAACCGTTTTACGCACCGCGCACGGGTTGAAGGCTGTCCGGTATTCAATTTGTAGGAGAAAACTAGGACTCGGCATTTTTGGTTTCGGTGCACAGCAAATTGCACTCAGCTGCTCCCCTTTTATTTATCACACTCCACTTCCTGCTCCTGATTCTTCATTCTTGCATCTCTGTGTGTGTGTGTGTGAGTGAGGATAATTGCAGATAATTTCCCGCACTAGCATGTCCGTGAAGTATTTATCACCTGCTGATGCTTCTGGCTGCTGGCATTCGGGACAGTTCAAAGCAAAGTTCAGCGCATTAGGTGCATCTTCTTGACCGCCTTGCAGTTGACAGTTCTTTTCGGCATGATAGCGTGTCCCAAACAAAAATAAAAAGTTCCCTCCAAAAAGCGGTGAGAACCGTCTCCTTAATAATATCTGCCGGAAGCATAATTTTTTACAGTTTTTTTTTAAATATTTCGTTTCATTCTTTACAGAACAAAACACATGAAGCTAACCGAAAGCTAACATGATTTAACTAAGCGAGCATTAAGTGTTTCAGTTACACGTTTTTTACAAAAAAAAAAACTGTTTCATTCTCTCGTTTCGTTTCGTGTGCTATAAATCATTTTCTTCAAGCAGCGATCCACGTCCAGTTTTGACTAATAGAGCCGCCAAATGGGGCAAAGATCAAAGCAAGGATCATCCCGGTAAAAAAGGACCAAACTGCTCGAGGGGAAACTTTGGTTCGGCTTTTAAAGAAAAACCCCCTCCGTAAGGATGTTCGCGATGCGCTTAAGCGCTTTTTAATAAACGAAATTACGCGTCTCCTTTAGAGCTTAATGATGTTTCCGTTTGTCGCTTGCACGCATACACACACACTCTCATGCTTTTTCAATTGCTCCCTTTGACCTCTCTTTCAAAACAACAAGATCCTCTTAAGAAGCGAGAAAAAGAAATTCAACAAAAATGTTGTATAAAGATCAGGTTCGTCGCTTGCTTGTGCGTTGTATTCTTTCCCTTACAGTTCAAAAGGCTTCGCTTGATTTTGGCGCATTCGGTTTAACGGCGTTTTTTTCCACAGTTCTCGCTGCCTGACACGAACTGCACTTTAATCAGCGTACCGCTGACACCCGCCAGCGCCACAATCGGGGTCATTCGTGGATGAAGGCGATCCGTTTTCGTGATGAGTCCGAAAATTGAATTCCGCCTCACCCTGGAGTCTTCCGGAAAGAGGTTCGCATATGTCTTTAGTGCGACACATAACTCACGGTGTTTATCAGTGCAACCCCACATCCCTTCCGGCGTTTCACCTCCCCTCAACGCCGGGTGGGACGAAACAAAAACACGGAGAAAGTGTCGGATGTTATGAAGCAAACCATTTCAGTAGAAAAAAAATTATATACGCCCTCCTCTCGCTCTTGTTATACGCCCCCAAAAACAACAAAATAAGCTCCAAAAAGATAATTTCTGCTCCACTCCGCGGGGTTTGATGAAGAAGCAGGAAAAAAGAAGAGAAAAACCGTCATCCCGGCGTATTAAAACGCACGCTCGTTATGACCCAATTGGGAAGACGTTTAGCCACTGCTACTACCGGCCGGAAAATTAAGCCCAAGGTGTGCTGTTTGCGTATGTGTGTGTCTGCTGACGTCGAGCGGCTTTCTCATACGCTGGGTCGGAGTTTTGTACGGTGGTGGCTGTATTCAAACCAAAGCCATTGCTACACGCCCTTTTGCAGCTGAAACCAAAGCATCGCCCCATCGGTTTTGGATGCCGAAAATCTTCTTTCATTGCATAATAAAACGATTTATCATGCTCTCTCCGATCGGATTAGTGCAAAGTATTGGCACACACTTACAGGCCCGGGCCTTTGGTGAAATGAGGCAGAAACGAAACACACCACAGCGCAACGGTCTTTGCGGAAAGAAACACTCCATTCCGTTGGGAGACGAAACAAAAAAAAAACACCGAAATAAGCAATAGAATTATGATGTCGAACAGCAGAACCGTTACGATGGGATGGGTGGAAAAGGGGTGGGGGGTTTGGTGAAACATGTGGGACTCGGTGATAAGGTAACGCTAAAAACACCTTTGCCCATTTTGTGTCCCAGTTCCACGCGACGATACCTGGACGAAAAAGTTTATGTTCCACATAATTCTTTCCACCATCGGGTGAGAAGATAGTCGAAGGGTGCAAATTGAATTTGGCATATTTTTAGTTTTCAATCACACAAATTGATTTCGAAAATAGGTCCCATTTGGCGCACGTTGGTATGTATCACCCATCCCACTGAACATGTGTCCCACAGGGTGTGCTGAGCAATTTGCACATTTATAGCCTCATTTGTGAGGTTGCGTTGTGTTTTTGTTTCTCCGGCGCTTTGTTGGCCGAAATCTGCATGGCCGGTGGTACGCAATTATGCGCAACATCTGCACAAACCGCGCCGAAAAGATGGTGTGAACATAGAAAACACGTGTGTGTTTTGTGTGAAATAAATTAAACAAATAAATTAACACACCGATACGGTAATTGCTAGCCAGATGTATTGTGTGCAGGTTAACAATGAGTTAGGAAAACATTGCTCCATTTGACAGCTTTGTTACAGTGCACAGCATAAGTATATGAAAATATGGTTTTGAAACAAACCCGGAGTAGTACGCGAAAATGACACATGAAAAAAAAAAAATCGAAAACAGAATTATTGGAAGTTGAAACAAATTGTGTGGCAAACAATATTAAAATATGAAATAAGACAAAAAACGGTTCTTTAATCAAACAGATCAAAATATTTTTCGATGTGGGAAAATTTTTATGTGCAGAGAAAATAATATTTCTGACTTTATTTTATGTTTTATTCAATTTAAATGTTTTTCGCAACATATTTAATTTGTCCCGGCAATGTGTTTTCCTGTTCAAAAAATTGAAACAATCATAGAACCAATCTAGTAAATAATTAAATAAATAAATAAATAAATAAATAAATAAATGAACATAAAAATAAATAAATGAAAAAATGAATGAGAATTTGATGGAATAAATCCATTTCAGAAAATAAAAAAACTAAACTGTTTTAAAAATAAACTAAAAATTAATAAATAAATAAGAACTTAAATATTGTAAATGAAGCAATCAATCAGTAAATAGATATTTAAATTTCTAAATAAAACGATGAAGAAACAAACAAATACAAGAGCGGTCTTACAGTATCGTTATGAACTGTATAAGAAATAAAGAAAATTTAATTGCAATGGAAATAAAAAACGAAATCCATGCGTGATAAAATTGCGCTCATAAATAGGACGGTTTGAGTACCGTTTGCATCACAATCTTCTTTCCGCACGGTTAAAAAATTCCCGTACCACACCGATTGACGCACACCGCATTCGGTAGAATAAAAACACACAAACCTTCCGTATCAGCAAATAGAAAATCAACCCTCATTAAGTGTATCAACACTCGAAGTGTGCCCAAATCGAAGGTGACACTTTCGCTCGATTACATTAGCCTTATTTATTTTCGCTACCGTCCCATAAAATAAAGTGCTCCGGAGGCATTTTCTTCCCGGTGCCCAATCAGATAACCTGCTCCTGCCCTGCCAATGAGGAACCGCACCGCAAAAAGGTGTTTGGGTGACCTTTCCCAGCCGGCACCATTCCCGCCAACACCAAGCGAGTGAAAAAGATCCGATTAAACGGTGGCCACCCCACCATCGTGGGGTCAGCAGTGTGATCGAAAGAAATCGGAACATTGTTAAGATATATAGCCCTTCTCGTAATCAAATCGAGCCAACCATTCGAGCGGAGGTGTGTGTGTGTGTGTCGGGTTTGACCTGGTCCGTGGTACAAGAAGGTACCAGAAAAATATACCCACACGCAACGAGTCGTAGAAAGAAAAATCATTTCCAACCCACGGAAAACTGTCGATATGGCCCAACAGGCGATCCCCAAACAGCAGCATCGTTAAATAACCCGGGAGAAGGGAGAGTTTTTTCTTCTTCTTCTTTTTCTTTCGGCTGACCATTTGTCTTGCTCCCCATTAGATTTTCCCTCACCGTCCTGTGTGATTCCCAGTTTTTTTTTCCAGTGGGTGACAATTTTTCGTACGCTCGATTCCACTTTTCCAATCTGATGCACTCGTACCGTTTTCTTAAGAAATGGACCACAAACCGAACTCTGGAGGTGGGAGGGGGGGGGGGTGAGAGGGCGTGGGTGGCGAACAGAAACCGATAAAACCGGAAGGGCCGGGCTGCCATAAATCGTTCGGTCAATTTTGGTCAGTGTGGCTGATTTTCGTATTTTATTTCCAAGTGTGTTTATTTCCTAGTGTTTGGATTTTGGAGGATTTTTTTTTGTTGCTATTCCCCCCACCAAATAATCGGAAGGGCTTTGTTGGGAAATTGTTCCGGAATCTGGTCAAATCCGGCTGGACAGACCAAACAAGGGTGACCAACAAGAGAAAAAAAGGGTCACCAAAGAGAAAGACAAATAATCGCCAAAAGGCGAATGTGCCTTTGATAATGCGAGCATATTTGTTTGCTTGTACGGAAGGATAAGATCCTTGCCTTCGCTGCACAAAAGGTAGTAACATGATACTGGTATCAATATCTACAAGAAGGAATGTTTATACAGAAGGGAATAAAAAAAGAAACTATCCACAGAAGAAAAGCGATGATAAACTCATGTGTTTGTGACAAAAACAGACCTCATTTTGGCTTTGGAGAGAAAAAAAGCTCCAAACCAACAAAAAAAAAATCAGCAAAAGTCTCTTAAGTGATCTTGAATATGAAGTTGGCAAGAACCGATAAATTTCCACCTAACTATATTTTGCGCTCCCGACAAAACACTAATAGAAGAGTTTATTCCTCCAAAAAGCCGCAGCTAATTTATGACCCCCGGCGTTCGGTTTCGGGATAAACCAGAACGATTATTTATTCCGGGTGAAAATATTTAACCTTTCTTCCGCTGCTCTTCTCCGCTCCCCACACACGCCCTCCGCCCACCAATCAGACACCATTAAGCATACTCTGCAAATAACGAGCTGTTTCGAGGCAAACGGAACGGAGAAGAAAAAAAAAAGAATAAATAAATCCTCCCCACTGGAAGAGTGGAGGTCCTACAGCTCC
Source organism: Anopheles minimus (assembly GCA_000349025.1). Classification (NCBI taxonomy): domain Eukaryota; kingdom Metazoa; phylum Arthropoda; class Insecta; order Diptera; family Culicidae; genus Anopheles; species Anopheles minimus. The sequence goes on from KB663677.1 coordinate 306,416, forward strand.
AAAATAGAAGCCAGCTATCTATTAGTTTGTGTGTGTGCATGTGGTTTCGATGGGTTTATTTCTTTTGGCTGTGTGCGAAAAAAGGGATTTTCTTTATCGGTGCAAGCGCCCACCTCTGCGGAACGGAAAACAGATGAGACGAATTAAATTCGGGTGCCGGCTATAAGTGCTTCCCTCCGCTTGGAACAACACGCCAACCGCAACAGTTTCGTCGATCGTCCATAATGTTCTGTTGTTTGGCTGCTATCGGGGAAAAAAACACGCTCGAGTGTGATACAATTGTGTTCAACAAAACAGCAGTTCCTAAGGCGAATTCGGTTTAATGAGTTCTTTTAGAAGTTTTCATAATATGTATGTTGGTTAGAGCTTAATGATGCTTAAAATGTCATTTATTGGCAGAAAGGTTTAGTACCTTGACTTTTATAATGTATCTCTACTAATATCCTACTTTTGTAATGCTTTTTTTAATATCCAAAGTTCTCAAACACTAATGAAAATCCAAGGTTCTAAGGATATAAGGTTGGATGAATAATCTACCAATTAAATATGAGTATAGTTTCAAAAAACATATTATTTAGATCAACCTCAAAATTGGAAAACCATGAACTAATTCGTCAAATTTCCAAGGATTTCTGGAATACACTTCGATTATAGTGAACAGATGTCACCTCTTGTCAGATAGCTTTAGTACCTTGACTTTTATAATGCATCTCTACAAATATCTATCTTTTGTAATGCTTTTTTTAATATAAAAAGTTCTAAAACACTAATGAAAATCCGAATGTGTAATCTGACGTTGAGGATCCAAGGTTCTAAGGATATAAGGTTGTAGGTACAATCTATCAACAAAAATATGAGTATAGTTTCAAAACAATATAATATTGAGATCAACTTCAAAATTGATAAACCATTAATTAATTCGTCTAATGACATTTCCAAGGATTTCTGGAATACACTTCGATTACAGTGAACACGATGTCACCTCTTGTCTGATAGCCTTAGTACATTGATTTTTATAATGTAACTTTGATTTTAAATGATTAAGAAAAGTGTTCCTTTAGTGTTTTGAATCTATTATGCATTTTTGTAAATTTCAAGGTTCTAAGGTTCAAAGGTTATACGTACCAACACAGATATAAATTTAGCTTTAGAACAACATATTTTTGTGGAATTGATTTGATAAGATGATCATCTTAAAAATTGGAAAACCATGCACTAATTCGTCTAATGATATTTCCAAGGATTTCTGGAATACACTGGTATAATTGTGAACACGATGTCACCTCTTATCTGATAGCCTTAGTACCTTTATTTGTACCTTAGTACCTTAGTATCATTTTAGTGTTTTGAATCATTTATGTATCTCAACTAATGCATTTTTTTGGCAAATTTCAAGGTTCTAAAGTTCTAATATTATAAGAACCAACAAAGATATAAGCTTAGTTTTAGAACAAAATATTATTGAGAAATTGATTTGATAAGTTGATCATCTTAAAAATTGGAAAACCATGAACTAATAACGTCTAATGACAATTCCAAGGATTTTTGGAACACACTGCTATTGTTGTGAACATAATTGTATGTGTGGTAAGTAACCCGGTAGTCGTAGGTACTAAAAAAACACACAGAGCTCCAATTCCGACCAAACGAACTAGTAAATCCTATCGCTTTGTTGTACGACGGTATCGCGTAGGACACTGGCTGCATCTCCCGGTGGAGCACTTGACTGGACGGGACAATGAGTGTGTGTGTGTGTTTGAGTGCGATAGCTGCCCCGGCGTCCAATATTCCTAGACCACCCCCGCGCGATGCTCATAAATTACGTAATGGTTTCGAAATAAACTATAAATTTGATCTTCATCGTTCCGGTGGGGTTCATCGCTCGAAGGGGGAAAAAAAAGGAAATCCCAACCCTAAAGAACTCCCTCCTCACCCATACCTGTCTAAGCTGTTTCGTGAGTGTTTTTTTGTTTTGTAGGTCAGCAAATCTCATCTTAGCTGCACATATTTAGCGGCATCTTCCTGGGAGATTTCCAACCAAAACAGCCCAGACGGTGGGCC
>KB663677.1:308486-333647 GCA_000349025.1 Anopheles minimus
TTCCAAGGATTTTTGGAACACACTGCTATTGTTGTGAACATAATTGTATGTGTGGTAAGTAACCCGGTAGTCGTAGGTACTAAAAAAACACACAGAGCTCCAATTCCGACCAAACGAACTAGTAAATCCTATCGCTTTGTTGTACGACGGTATCGCGTAGGACACTGGCTGCATCTCCCGGTGGAGCACTTGACTGGACGGGACAATGTGTGTGTGTGTGTGTTTGAGTGCGATAGCTGCCCCGGCGTCCAATATTCCTAGACCACCCCCGCGCGATGCTCATAAATTACGTAATGGTTTCGAAATAAACTATAAATTTGATCTTCATCGTTCCGGTGGGGTTCACCGCTCGAAGGGGAAAAAAAAGAAAATCCCAACCCTAAAGAACTCTCTCCTCACCCATACCTGTCTAAGCTGTTTCGTGTGTGTTTTTTTGTTTTGTAGGTCAGCAGATCTCATCTTAGCTGCACATATTTAGCGGCATCTTCCTGGGAGATTTCCAACCAAAACAGCCCAGACGGTGGGCCACCCGCTTTTTTTTTTCTTTTGGTGGGGGTAACGGATTAATTGTGCATATTTTACGCTTCCCATGAGCGATGAGCTTACCGCAAATGAGCTTCATCCACCACAGCAAACAGTTCGCGAAACGATCGGGAACAACACCCTTCCCCTCCAGCCCAACCTCCCGTCACTGGCAGGAAAAGGTAATTAATTTATCTTCCCTGTTTCGCGGGCTACTCTCTGGGGGCTGTTGTCCCTTTATGCCGTGAGGATCACGCTCCAGGAAGCATTTGCAAAAACTCGTGCCCCGGGTGTAAGATGGATTGCGCCGTTGCGTGTATTTCGATGGTTTGGGGATTACATTTTCGGCAGCGTGGTAGAAATCCATCGTCACAATGCCCGGATCATTAGCTGGGCCCATGCAACGCTACGGAAGTTGATCGAAGAATGGGACCTTAAAACGGGAGAAAAGAACACAGGTTATTAGTATGACGCTATTGATGATGATGATGGAAGGTGCAGACTAAACAGAAATTTAGCAAAATCCATTCATTTCGAACGCCAAACAACCGTTACCATTCCGCTTGCTCACCTGTTCGCGGCCAAGCGGAAGATCGCGCAAAAAAAAAGATTGGAAAGATCAGAAGATGGCAGAGTAAAATGAAAATAAACAATATCAAAATTCTTTCGATATCCAAATTTGTTGAAATGATCAGCGCCGCGAAGCGAACAACGAAAATCACACACAAGAAAATATTCCACACCAGCCACTTGCCAAAACGGAACGGGATCTTTGCCGAAACAAAAAGGAGGACATTACGAACGGTGTTGGGGTTGTACGCGAAACGGTGGACACATCTTCGGCGTTTAGACTTTCTCCCGCCCGTCGACGATCACTCATTAGCCTAAGCCTCGGGGGCGCTCGCAATCGATCGATCGATCGTTTCCAAAAACTAAGAAAAAATATTAATCCCGCACTGGGAGAAGGAGATTTGCATTACTAAGCGAATATTTTATGCGTGCTCTAGTTCATTAATGGGGTTTCCTCTGCCACCGGGAGGCAGTTTTGTTTTGTGATTCATCTTTCGGCTTTTTCTTTCATTCTTCCGTCTCATCACATGTAACCGTTTACGATGGGCGATCGCGTGCAAAAATGTATGTCGTTTCAAAATTTATAAATCTTCTTCTTTTGTAAAAACTCCCCCGAAAAAAAAAAATATCCCACTCACCGCTTCCTAATCGCTTATGCTAGTGATAAATCAACATTCTTCGGCCTTTCGGACCATTTTTATATGATGCATGTTCGGTTGGAAAGCGGGAGCAACGATTTACAGCCCAGTGACATTTTCGGGTGGGCACACCACCATTTTGCGGAATCAATTTCCACCATTCCTCTGATCGAGAGAAAAAAAATTAGAAACGAAACTCTCCATACGAGCGAGCGCGCGCATAGATTTATGGTTCAACACTTAATCATTAATCCTGTAGCCTCCACAACTAGACCTGGAGCAAACAACAGTTTTAGGAAAGAAAACAAAAATCTATCGCAGGCGCTACCTTCCCATAGTACACGTCGTGGTCGTGTGTGAGGAAACGCGCGAGTTGGGTCGATCGTCGATCGCTCATTAAAATTCTCATATTTTCTCATCCCGCCCCAGAGCAACGGTGGCAAAACGGATGTTTTTGCCTACCTACTAAAACGACCAAACAGGCGAGTGATCGCAACCGCCCGATTAAAACATGGGCGACGCGACAGGTTCGGATGTCCCCGGCTAAAGTGAATGCACGTTTAATTTGGAAATTGGAAGAAAATAGACACAAAACCGTACAACAGTCTTCCCATCTTCCAACCAACCAACCAAAATAAAAGCAGAAGAAGCAAACAAAACAAAAAAAACCTTTGATCTTTCCCTACCGAACATGGCTTCCTGATCGTGCTCTAACCGCTATCGAAAATCCCCCCTCTTTCCCCAAATATTCCAACCTTCCCCGTCCGAGCATGTTTTCCGGGAATCATAAATCATCGCATTTAATAAATTTTATGCCGAAAGCTAACGGAGCTTTTTTGCGGGTCTTTTGTCGTCCTTCTTGCGGCCCTGTTCGGAAGCTACCAACGTTGGGAGTTTTGCGGGTAAAATGGGGCTGGGTTTTGGAAACCCGACGTGCGAAGCATGATGACAGTGCCATTTAAATGTATGTTTGATAGCTGCCCGATAATTTCCGACACATCTCGTACGGGTTAATGCGATTGCCAATTTTTGTGCGATCGGTACTCGATTGCCTTATGGAAAAGTAAGAACGAATATTTAATTTCCTCATAGAAATGTTAAGATTAATGTATTTCACTTCCAATGTGTTTCCAATAATCAATTAAGATTTTTTTTATCTCAGCCTAAACAGCCTGGGTTTATTTAAAAATCCATGTTTATGAGATTATTTAAATAAGGAAACAAATTCACTTAACCAAGACAAAATAGTATACAACGTTTTAATCTGATAGTATAAACTTAGCCATAGACGAGATCAATATGAATTATAACATGTAAATTAGGAACGAAATATAAAGACTTACGAAGAAATAAACATAACCTCAATATTGAAGAAGCCGTCAAACGTTTTACACACCAGTCAGCAGTTGGCGACATCTTGATATACTATTGAGTCTTGAAATTGCGTAACAAAAATAAATAATTACTATTTCAAACTAACCAATCAACATACATCTTCGAAGAGCAATTCTTATTTGGTGGCTAAGAATGATTTCTTAACGTCAGCCGTTGCTTGGCAGCACCAGTTAATTTCTGAGAGGTTTTGAGTAATATCATAATGTTGAGAGGCCCCGAAGATAGTAGAACTTTGAGTCCTAGGGTGAATTTTAGCTGAAATTCAAAAGCTGATTCTCGTATCTTCAATGCAAATAAAAGTTTTTGAACCATCTAATTTTAATATCTTCAGTGCAAGTCACACCGAAAAGACCGACAAGTCAAGGAAGACCTAAAAAACCCAAACTTCAACTGAAGCAATCTCAGGAGTTCTGGAATCAACAATTAATCAATTTTCTCTCACTGTTATTATTTATCTGTATCGAAGATTCATATAATGATCATTAGAAAATATTTAAAGATACTAATGTTAAATTAATGCCCTTGCACAAGTTATATTCAACCATTAGTGCCACCAACTACAAGCTTCTGCATTGTCCAGGCAACGGCAACCATCCCTTATTCGGAAAACCCCTGCCGGGCAATTCTGCCTCCCAGAAGTTCCAACCGAATGTGCAGTCATTAAGCGGCCGCTTCCAACCTCAAATGCGCGTACAACAAATTTGCAGACAAAATGGGCTGCAGCTTGCATCACACATTTTATGACTTCCCGAGTTCCCGAATGGTCGGTGTGCGACTCTCATAAAAGGTCGAATAAAAAAGTTACTGCACCGTACGTTACAACACCACGAACTAAGGGAGACGATCGATGGAACGTGCTGGGCTCGAGGGCCCGAAGCTTCTTCAGCTTCATAAAACCATTAAAAATCGATCGCTGACATTTTTATAATTAATTGTACAGCCAATAAACCAATAAGCCGTAATTGGTCCGGGGCATTTCGTGCAGTAGCTCGATTCCCTTCGAAGCGGATCAAACGGAACCTTGGAATGAATTGTTTTGCGTGAGGTGATGGAAATGATAGAAATAGCATTGATGTTAAAATAATTCTTTAAATTCTTTGATTAAATGAAAATTATGTAATATGTTTGACTGTACAAATGGTCTAAAAACTTGGAGAGATAAAATTTCGATTAATTCAGCAATTTAGTTGTTGACTTCCCTGTACTAGGTGGCATTTAACCACTTATCCCGGAATGTATCCTAAAATCCGCTAATGGGAAAGATTCCCAAGCAGACCTTTCCACCAGTCGTGGATCAGTTTCATTTCCAACAGTTCGATAACGAAAAAAAAAACACGATGAAAATTAAACCATTGACATTTACCATTCCGCAGAGAATGATCGATATCTCCAGTCGCCCTTACACCACTTGCCACCACGAAGGGCACTCGGGCTATTCCGATGGCCCCCAAACATCCCAAAAAACCTGATCGCCCTGTAAAAATTCACCGCTTGCGAGGGAACCTTTCACGATCGTGGCATCCCGGTTCAAAACCCCATTCCCGATCCCGGGACAGAACCCACAAAGCCAGAAGGTGGCCTTCGTTTTCGAGGGCGGGCAAACACGGGATTTCGATTTTTATTTCACGGCGTGATGTAACCGCCACTTTCGTTGCCGTTGAGAAGATCGAAAACCGATTGTCGTCACTTTCGAAAGTGTTTGGCAAACGGGTGCGTTAGCGGCGCACCAAACGGCGCACTACTTTTTGTTTAGGGAAGCGTGAAATTTTTTATCCGGCTCAAAACGCCTATACGCATTGTGGAGCTCTTTATCTCGGTGCCTTGGGGAGGTTCTCTAAAAAATTTTTAAATACAACCTACGCGTCAAATCTAGAAAGAAGGGAAAGTGATCGCACGACGCTGACCTCCGGTGGTCAACTCTCGCACGGAATGGGTGGTGAAGTGTTTGTACGGGTTCGCAAGTCAAACATGATGATGTTTGAGGGTTCAAAATATTTCTATTTGGAGAATTGACTTTCGAGTAGAGAGTATTGGTGCAAAGTTTATTTAAACTTTTAAACTTAAAGCGTATTATAATTTTTCCAAACAAACCAAGAGTAAATTTAAACAAAAAGAGAACAAGACAAACGCCACAAAGATCCAACACACTCCGACTTCAACGCCATCTCTGTGTCAGCTACGTCTGGAGCAGAGAAAGGTTGAACAGATCACTCCACTGCTCGTTTTCATGCAGCTTAATTTTCTGATGTTGTGTTTTGGCTACTTAATGCTCACCCGCAGATGATTGACACCTTCACACCTCGTCACTCTGCTGTCGTTGAAACTCAGAACAAAAAAACCCCCCCCTGTGAACAATCTCTCCAACACTAAGCCATTCAATGATGAACCACATTCAAATGCATTACCGCATACCCTGCGCTTAGTCTAGCGTAAAAGAACAAATCCCTCAAAATAAAAAAAAAACACAGTCCCAGAATGATCGCCCGAGAATCGTCACGTGAAGGCGCATCATCGCTCTCTGCAGAGTTGTCTACGGTGCGTGACACAAATTATCTGCCTCCACAAAGGCATGGAACGAATCATTGCCAGCGGAACCAAAACGCCGTCCCGGGCGTCTTAATCAGATTACCTCCATGTTTTTTTTTTTTTTTTTTTGAGAGGAAGCCGTTGGTTTGTTGTCCTGGAATCCACAAAACCAATTCCAATCCCGCAATTGTACGCTTAGTTGCCCATTAAGCTCGATTGGCCTGATCGTACCCGGAGGCCTTGGCCAGTGTGCCCTGCTAATACCGAAGATAATGCTTCCCCCCATCACATTGGTTCGCCTTCCCGAAAATGCTCATTGTTTGGCTTATGAAGTCATCGACTTGACGGACCCGTTCCGAAAAAGGGAATCGTCTTTCGTCCCGCGAGTTCTTGCAATATGGGGGGAAGCTTGGGGGGCCGAACGCGTGAAGTGGGATGCAGAGCGCAAGAACACCTCTTAATCTTCACGTCCAGCGTAAACCTTCCGCCCGAAATGAAATAAGCCCATCATCAATTGAACCTGATGCCGTTGCTTCATCTCCTCAGTACGGTTCGCTTCGCCACCGACAGAGGGCGCGATGCGCTCGTCCGCAAACAAACGGTGGAAGAGGGAATCCGGAGGACAGGCGGACGCGTGTGGAAAGCAAAAGAAATGCCCTCGCTCAACCGCAGCTAATACGCTAACAAACGACCAGACATAACCATTATAATCGTCATCGAATCGATAAAATTTGTTCAGCACTCCCAACGTGATGTCCCTAGAGTGGAGTCACCCAGCAGCGAGGGGGCGAGACGACAAAGGGAAAAACGATGTATTTATTGTCGTGGAATAGAATCCGGATTCTGGCGCGATCGCGACCATTGCCTTCCCGACCATCTTTAAACTACCCTCCCGTTCCGTAGAAGTTTGGACTGATTGGAAAAATGGATGACATCGAGCCGAATGAAGCGAATGGAAATATTTCATAGAATTATGGTCATCCGCGTGGTGGAGAGGTTTTGTGCCGCCAACTTTTCTAGTCGTCGATTCCATTTTCGGTGAGCTAATTAACTGCAATTAATACGACGGTAGCTTAAACGAAAATTGACCGAAAGTCCACTGTTTGTGGAAACCTGTTCCGTTCGGACCTGTTCCTGCGTTTCTCCATCGCTTGATGGCTTCTGGCTATAAACCGGAGCACAACTTCGATAACAACCTTCCTGCCATCTTTAACCAGTGGTAGCGAACGAGCTGAAGGAAGTTTCGTTCTTAAAACAAAAAAAGCGGAATTTTCTTCCCCCAGAAACGGATTCGTCCGTAAATCTCTACTTAGAGAAAATTATCAAGGGGAATAATATTGCGTGATAGCTCCAACACAAAAAACGAAAACCAAAAAATCAAAGGATCCAATCTGAACTGCCGTACGTTTCGGCGGTTGTGCGTTTTCGATTACGACACGGGAATCGATCGTTCGTAATATTCCAGCGACAGCACACGGATTAAGCTAATTTAATGATTATCACCGGTGTATTTCGGTGCGTTTTTCTTTTTAACGTACCGTTTCCAGGGTCTTCCTCCCAACCCTTAAAAGAAATCCTAAGGATGTGGGCATTTTTTTTTTGCTTCACATCGGTTATTTTTGTGTTTTCGTGTGCTGTCGCCTTTGTCCGGTTGAAAAATACCTCCCGCCTCGAGGGCCAGTGCTTTTTCATCTTTTTGTCGGGGTTTGCGCTCACGCATCCACCCCCCAAATCTTGCTCATTCAATTTTCTCTTTTATGATCGTGTTTTTTTTGTTTGCTTCATTCCTTTCCTGCGGTTGTGGTCTGCCCCCACCCAAATGGGCAATCGGTATTCTCACACGCGAAGCGAAATTTTGCCCTCACGCACGATGCGATAGATAAGATCGACCGGATCGTGCAGAAGGGCAGAATGTGTGTGTGTGTTGGTGTTGCGGTCCACGATCATTGGACCCGTTGACAGATCACGAATCAGAGCGCGCAGATGACGCACCGCGGTTCGTAAAAAGAAAGCTTGCGATCCATTTGTGAAGAAATTTTGCGATCATCCCGTTCGGCCGGTGCGAATCGGGGTTTTTTGGGGATTATTCCACCAACGTTTGACCGGGCGGAGGTCGTAAAAAGTTTTAGTGTGAATTTATCGCACTCTTATCGGGTGGTTGAAACGGTTTGGATCAATCAAACCGGCTTTTTTCGTTAGGAAAAAAATGTTACACTTTTTGGCATAACTAGACCTGAATCGAGGTGAAATTTATGTTTTCTTTTAAGTGGTTTGTCAGAAAAGAAATGAAGAGGATTGGAAGAAAAAAAAACAATTAACATATAGCTCAACATAGTTTATCCGAGTGTTTGTAGTCACAACTAACAGATTCAAACAAATTTTGAGTGAATTTGAATCATATCTCTGTATAAATCACCAAATCAAACTCTCTGAATTTTCAGTGAAAAAAGAATAATCGCCAAAATTACATAGTTTTAATTCAATATAAAAATGTTCAGTGAATCTGATTAATGATTAGCAAAGAATAGCTAAATCACTCTAAAATTCTATTGACTATGTTCATGATGATCTCTTTATGGTTTTCCGTTACTTATTTGCATTTGTAGGGTCTAAAATTAAAATGTTTGATGCAAATAAAATATAATTTCAAAGTAAAATTCAAGTAAAATTTCAAGTTTTTTAATAATATTCAAAGTTCCTACCAATAAAAATTTAAGTTTTCGTTCAGAATAAGTTATGAATTAAAAAAGGGGATTAGTTGTCGATAAAATCGATAAAGTATAAAATATGCTTCGTAATTGTTAAAAACATGCCAAAATAAAACTACATAGTTTAAAACAAAATAATGAAATACTTAGCTTTTATACGTGTTGTCCAATTATCCGACAAGTCCCTATCTAATCGAGTCCCATTCAATCAAGGAAGAACACTGATCCACTGCAAAAATTAACTACAAATAATGTCACCATTCAATTGCTCCAGTAGTGAGTGTTAATTTTGGAACAATTGTGCCAAAAATAACTGAACACTTCTATTAAAATGCTTTATTTCGATCTGTTTTTCAGTCGCTAAGAAATAAGTATTGATATTGCGATGAGAAGTTTTGATGTTGCGGTTATTTAATGGTGGATTGAATGAATTATAGTCGTTCCTTAAACACTGTATGGAGTATGATAAGGGAACTCAAATTTTGTTTTGTAGGTTTTTTTTTCCAAATTTCAAAAATAATCATTTTTCAGCAACTTTATTCTTATGTCTTTTTCTAAGAACCTGGCATATCAGCAAATATTAAACGCTTCTGGTAAGTTTACCTGCAGTAGAGACTAGGCCATTCCAATCCCTGTTCAGCAAGCCGCCTCGAAGCTGCAATAGGAGTTTTTTTTATAATTCTAGAATATTTAGTCGATTCTTAAGCTACAGAACTCTTTTAAGGTCCCTAGCAGACTCCAAAATTAACTGTATTCAAAAATAATACAATTTTTATAATATTGATAATTGATAGGAAAAATTGATTGGCTCTGATAACTTTAAGAGTTCATTATCCGTCAACGGATGAAAAAAGACTTTATTTTCAATTTCAATCCACTTCAGTATAAACTGTGCAAATAAATAAATGTTAAATATAATATAAACAAATGATTCTCAAAAAAAAAGATCCAATAAGAACTTTGGTTCTGTTTTTATATTTTGCTTTTCCCAGTATCTTCTTTATTAATTATGATTAAAGCATTTTCTCTTCCAAACTAGTTCTCATACATCGACTCATTGGCTCCTCCAACACTTACTTCTACGAGCTCGTAAATTTCCTTCCACGCACCTAATTAGAAGGAAGCGCAAGAAGAAAAAAAAAAACGCAAACGTGCTGCGGTTTCATTCAAAATACCATTTCTAGCTATTAATTCTATTTCACCCCTCCTGTTTTCCACAAGATCGCGATGGTTTTGCTAACACTTTGCGCATAAATTGCGCCCAATGCTACTCCGGGTGCCTCCACCACCACCACCACCTTCACCACGTCCCAGCACTCGATATTCACACTAAGGGAAACACTAAACCAAACCAGAAGCTAAACCACACCACACGAAACAGCCGTTCGCACGGTTGGAGTTTTGTAAAATGGGCAGTGTCATAAGAATTAGAGATATGTTAAACAAAGCCCAACATCGACAACATACGCTGAGGGGTTTTGTTTTAGTTGAGAAGATTCCCGAAATGGCTCCAACCATCCCAACCCCGGGCAGGAAGAAATAATTTGTATAAATAACTTAATTATGTTGAAGCTTGGCCATCGGGCCGCCACAGCACCTGTTTCGCTATCCGGCAGGTTTTTTTTTCGGAGATTGCCAATGTCATTGCCACTTCTTTGATTCGAGCAAAGCGGGACAGGTTTAACCGACGATACCCGCAAAGGCTTCTTCTCGCATCGTAAGCGGACAAGTTTGACGAACGAAGCCCTCACCCGAAGGCGGCAGCCCGATTAAAGCGTCGCCCGATGGTTTCGGGAGTAACCTAATAGACATACCAGCGAAACAACTCTGGTCATTCCAACTGAACAGGGGTACCTGTATTTTTGCGCCTCTTTTATGTGGTCTTCTGTGACGACACAACAGAACAGCTGAAAAGGGACACAAAAATACAACCAGAACAGCAAACGAAACCGCCCCGACTAATGCTAATAAACTAATAAATCCAAACGTTTGGTCCGCGAAGGATCACCTGACCGAAATGGAGGGGAAGACCGTCTCTGCATTATCTGCAGCCCAACGGACCGTCGTCCTCCCAATTTCTAACCACACGATAATCCCGGAAAAAATTACGGTGTTAATTTGCGGGTTCCAAAAAAAACCCCCCCTGAACGAGAGCTAAAACAGGTAGAGCTAAGCATTGAACTAACCGGAGGGAAAAGCAAGAAAAAACCGTCCACATCCAAGTCAGACAACAAATCCTGCGTAGGATCAACGGTGGAAAGAAAAATTGCATAACTCTCTCTCTCTATACACCAGCCACACTGCGACCGGAAAGCCGTACCAATTGTGAGCTTCGCTATCTAATCGCAGCGCTAATTATTTAAATTCTTGGTCCAATTTTTCTTTTTCGGAGGCTTTTAAAAAATCCCAGCCCGATTGGTGGCCCGCTACTTTGATCCTCGTTAACACATTACGGCCCGGGAGGACATCTTGTGGCGCGACGAAACGATTATGACGGTGATCAGCCACGGAGAACGAACGGTTTGTGAAGGTTTCGAAACAAAAAAATAAAATAAACACAAGACAAACAAAAATATCATGCCCAACAAATATTGCTGCCTGGCACGCGGAGTATAGCGACTCCATTATCGAAGTTAATAATTTAATTGTCTACAGCATGGCAATACCAACGCACCTTTCTTTTCCGCTCGGGCCTTGGAAGATAAATGATGGACTTATCTTTATTGGACGACAATTTTCAGTGCGACCGAGGGGGGACAGTCTTTAAATATGGACGGATCCTTTCGGGTTTTGGTAAGATTTGGACATGAGCCGGGGACGTTCAGTAGAGGAGTAAGGCTAGATAAAACGAGAGACCCAGATATGAGGTCATTTCGTTGTGTACGAAACCTTCGCAGGCCGAAGAGGTGGTTGAAACATTTCCATTTAAATTGTGGATGAAAAGCTTCGTTTGTCACTTCCGACATTCAATGGCAATAGCAATCCTCTCAAGGAGGGGTTTTCGGAACACTCCACAAACATGGACGGTTTCGCGCACCATGAGATCATATCGGCAACATAAATCTCACCCCGGCTAGAGTATACACACGGTGATCGGATCATGAATTCCTGTGACGACCAGATCATCCTGCGCTGTGCCCTGATAGATGAGTCCACTTTTGAAGTCTTTTTTTTCCCGAACGGTCTCCAAGGAAGAAACCACTTCCAAAAAACGGGACTGTCCATCCGTGCTGCTTCAACACCGGCGAGGCCGTAGAGTTCGCCAGTCGAATGGAAACGATTATGACAAAAGCCTCACGATTTCGGCGGCGGCTTTTTGTTGAGTCGGCGCGTAGAAATAAGCCGCCCAGAGCCTCTCAACCACCTCAACTACATCCTAGGGCACGACCGATAGGCTCGGTGTCTTGGGGTCGGCACGTTTTGGGCAGTTCACTTTTAACACGAAGCGAAGGCACCGAAAACGCTCCGAACTCGATGATTAAGACGTTTGAAAACCTGTCGCAGACGCGACGAACTCCTCAAACACTGTGCCACAAATGCACTGCAATGGCTTATGTCTGGGACTATTCTATCGATAAGGTGAAGAGGTGAGGTGATATTAAATTGAGCGAGGGAAGAAGAAAAAAACACCTTTGAACGAATCACTGTTTTCGGGAAGGAGAGTTTTCTTCTGCCGTCGCTTTTGAAGAGATGTTCCAACAGCGTCATTTAAGGAGGAATTCCCGGCAACTCACTTATCCACCAGCGCGGGCCGCGTTACGTGGTAGTCTTTTTCTAGCAATTAATAATAAATAATTTATTCACCTTCGTGATTGCATTTGCGGCATTGTAGAAGAGAACGCGAGGAAAAGACTGGAATTAAACGGGGATGGGTAATCCTTTCGGTAGTTTTTTTTGTGTGTGTGAATTAGATCTCTTTGTAGATGCTGGAAAAAAAGTGAATAGTGTAGATGGAGGATTCCATTTTTTTTATCTCGGAATGATGAAGATGTCTAAGGCGGCATTTTGAAGAAAGTTTGGAATGGCTAGCTTCCGAAAGCAAGCGAGATACTGTGGGAGATTGGTCTTTAAGCTTGTTGGGAACAAGAAGGCGACGATCTTAACACATGCCAAACAATACGCTTCGGTCAACATTCCGGATTCCAGCGATGGCATTTTTTCAATGTTTCCTCCAGCCGAAGGAGATTGTTACATAAATCACGGAAATTGTACTCGGATGGGTCATTAATAGACATCAATCGTTCCAATTCATGATGTTCCTTTTAATAGCACTTAAATCAAACATTTTTTAAAGTTATCTTTATTAGGGGGAAATACAATACCATGTACAAATAGCTCTTCAAAAGAACACCTCTTGACAATCTCTAAAATTCTTTACACCAGGTTTTGTAGAGTCTTGGAAACGATTTATCTTATTTTAAATAATTAATACAATGAACAGAACTGTAGATTAAGGATGACTAAACTATTAGGAGTTTCGAAGAATAGTTACAGGTCATTTCTAGGTTGCTAACTGAAGATTTAGTATTTTTTATGAAGAATTCTAACAAATTTAGATAAAAAATTCCTATCATAATAATTTTTGAAATGTATATTTGAAGTATATTTCCATTTTTGGATGTCAAATTGCATAACAAGAGTTCGTGTACGTGTGAATTTCATTCTCTAGGAGCTTTTAATAATAATTATTCAATATCCTCACAATAGTTTCTAAAACAATTCTCACAATTTTAAGAAAGCACTATTATCACAGCATTGACATAAAACAAATATAAAATTGAATTGGAACCTTAGTACCATATCTGTAAACAAATGTTCACAGCTCTTATCAAAACATACTTTTCAACCCCACCATTTTGCAGACCAATCAATGTCGCCGGCACTCATTAAATGGTTCACATCACTTTACGGCTCAACAGAGAAACGACCATTCAACCACCGATCAACTACGAAACGCATCACGCATGGAAACGCACGCTATTTACGCTAATCAAACATTCAGCTCGATGTGCAACCCTCCCAGCCAAGCTGTCGAACGCAATGTCTTATCGAACTGCTTGTCAAACCACCGTACACGGTTACAGATATTTGTTTGTTTTTTTATCTCACTCTGCTAACCCGTAAGCGAACAATGTCTCATTAAGTCCCCAACTCCTTCCCAACGGAGACCGTGCCTTTGTAGCCCCTCCTATTCGAACACTGGAGCTCAAGAAATCAAATATTAAATGCATTGAATATGGCGAACGAGCACGGCGGTGCCGAGTGTTGGCGTAAATCGTAACTTATCGTTATCGTCAATCCCAAAAACCATATAATAAGCGATGGGATTTGGACGTTTCGTAATTTGATATGAATCAGTCGAAATGTCACGCGGCGAGTTGTGGGGAAGTACTCGCCGGAAGTGGATTGACATTTAGCCGTACTTTGTTTAACCGTTCGATTTGATCGATGAAATTGAATTACCCACATTACGTGCTCGGTTTTTCTCCGAATGTACCTGACCGGTGCGGGGTGATGGGTTTGCGTTTGAATGAGGTTTTCATGATAGATGTACATCGATAAGGGTTTTGGTTGGGTTTTACCCCTAGGGAACCGATAAAGCAGGTTGAGATTAGACGCATTCTTGTGCATGTTATTGGATACTGATACCGGATTGCGATGCAGAACGTGTAAACATGTAAAGGGATATGCTAATAAACGCACTTTCTTCTACCGGGGGGTTGTCCACATCCACAGGAAGAGTACATGCTCATATACGTTACCCCTAACCAATGCTCCCAAGGAACTACCAGTTGAAAGCCATATAAAGCAGTATTAAAGTCTAATCGATCACGATGAACGTTATCAGATTGATTGCAGCTAGTTTAGGTAATGGAGAGCACCAAATCTGGGCAAAGAAACTTCAAGGTTCTTCCAACTACATTACCCTGAAATGATTAGAACATCAAAAAGAATTTAAGCTTTGCAGAAGGAATTATGGGATCTTCCAGAGATGAACAAAAATAAACATAAACAAAAAGCACTTAAAACTTTATACACAAACAAGAATCTCTGACAAAGTTTTTCGCCCAAAAACTATTCCAAACTATGAGCTCTTCGGCAACTCCTAAGCCTACCGAAATTGAACCACGTCGCGTCTGCAGGCTATCAAACTCAAACAAACGCCAAGCAAAAAAGAGGAAAAAATTCCTTCTCTCTATTACCATAGCAATAGTCAGCATAATCGCTGCTCAATTCGTCCAACGAAATTGCCCAAAGCGGAGCTCATACATTTTCCACCCGTGCTGTGTGCGTTCGGTGTACATTCACACGCGAAACTACACTACAAGGCTGCGGTGCGCGTTGATACCGATTGCCTAAACCCACGCAAACAAGTCGTAGGCAAAATTTTTCCTTTCTCTGCACTCGTGCAGATAGCGCCGAAGGAAAGCGGGAAAAGTTCCAATGGAAATTTGGACGGCAATATCAGCTGCATGCTAAGAACCCGGGCTCAGCCTCGAATCGAAAAAAAAAACGGAACGATTGCCTCCAGCGGTTGAGCGGGACGGGAAAACTTTCACCTTTTTCCACCTATTGATCCAACTTTTTCTTCACTCCCAGCGGCAGACGTTTTGCAGGACGCTTTTCCCGTTGTTCTTTTCGTTCACCTTTCTTCGTGCAAATAAATACTCTAATTCCAACAATGCCTATCACTCTTCGCGTCACTTTCACTACGTGTGTGTGGATTTTTTTGTTCTTTCTCGATCAAGCGAATGAGCACGGGGAATTGGACGCAGGGAGAGAGAGGCGTGATAGATGGAAAACACGATGCCTGGGATGCGTTACCTATTCGCATAAAGAATCGTCTAGTGGGCAGCAAGATTGTTGCAGCATAACAAATACAACAGCGAAAGAAGGATGATAAAGTTTTTTTTTGGGGTGGTGCGAATGGGAAGGAGGACGCTACTTGGGGAGGGTGGAGGGGGGGGTGAAAATCTGCAAACCAAAAAAAAACAGATCCTCCAGACATCGAGACAGCCGAGTGAAAGTGATTGACTGGGTGTGAAGTAAGAAACTGTGCGCGGTGGAAGAACATCGGGCACAAGGACAAAGGAAAAGCGTTTGGGAAAATTTTCTGCCAACCATCAGCAGAAAAGTGGGGAACACTGCACGAATTTCTTCGAAGATGGGAAAGAAAAAGTGTGTAGGCTTCTATAAATCCATTGGATCAAACTAATGGCAAACAAAGTTTTTTTTCTCTCCTTCTCTTTCTCTTCGCTTCATTGAGCTTTGGTGAAAAACAAAAGTTCGATTTTTTTTCTATCCTTCCCATTTTCGCAAAAGCGAAGAACTTGTGGCTAGGTTTTGCAAAAAAAAGAAAAACAAAACAAACGTTCGCGAAGGCCCCGCTAAGCCCTTGAGCATTATCTAGCCGTAAACGAACGTTTCCGATGCAGAAGGAATATGAGCGATGAGTCAGTAAGGACAGCGAGGCGAGAACCCAATAGGTATCAGTTATCGGTGGAAAATACTGCCAGGGAAAAAAAATGAAGAATCAACGCACCTTGTGCCCGAAAGGCTCCAAGCCGTACGCAAGTGAATAAATAATCAATATATCCTGCTCTCGGGGCGGTGGCTCCAGCAAACGGAAGCTGTTGTTGGGTCTCGAACGGAGGAAATGTCGGATTTTACGAAAGCTTTCACATCCTCCGCCCAAAGGATCATGCAGTTGATCTTTCTGCTAAGACTACCTTGAAAGGTTTCCGAACGGGTTTTCCGTCCGCAGGGATGCGTAGGATCGGGCGGGCTTGATGCGCCTTGTTCATGGGAAAACAGCGAGCAAGGACTTTGCATAACAAGCCCAGTCTGGTGTTTGTATCCGTTGAAATAAGCTACCCCGAGCTTTTTTCATGCGACTCAGAAACATGATAAGACGATAATTTCGAGAGTATCCTTTAAAACTAAGAACACTTAAAAGATAAAGAATGAAGAATAAATTTTAATTATAGTTATATTTGATCTCTTCCAAAAATTACTATTATCATAAATTATAAATAAAATGACGGGAAAACGGAAATTATTCAAAATTAGTGACAGATATAATTATTGAAAGTGTATGACTAAAAACAATCTTCTCTTTTTGTGATATTACGAACTCAGGACTTCATCTGTATTGTCCTTGCCTTGACGCCAGTCTAGTTTTTTACCACAGCTGGGAACTCCGAATAGTGTCTTGAGATCTATCTAACAAGATTTTCGATAATATAAAATATCTCCTTTCAGATGTACTAAAGATATTAATAGGAAAAATTTGAGATATAACATACTTGAAGATATCACTGTAACATCGGAATTTACCTCGGAACATTTAAACAATATTTTTGTATCAAAAGATTTGCTTCTTTGGGACTTTTGTTATCATCACCATTATTGATACACTTACCGTATAATTAATCACGTCTTAATGTATCCAAATAGCAACTTCCTGTCAAATCTCAATAAAAGTAGAAAAGCTTGAACTTGACATCATCACATAATCAATTTCTTTTCCATCAGTTCGAACCATCATTGGGCTCCACATCGAAATTGGAAAATATCTTCCGGCAAAGCACCGCAACCGGACAAACGACAGCTGGAGCGCTGGCAAATAAACCGAGAAATGGAGTGAAGGTTAACCATCAACCCGAAAGACCCACCGGCCGGTCGACGTGACGGGTGACAGCCAGCGCCACACATCATATGTCAAATTGTGTTCCAATCCACCCAGCTGCTGCCACTCACCATTCTTTACGCGAAAGCGAATTTTCCGCACCATCCGCCAGCAACACCTTCTGTCCGCAGAAAGAAGGCGAAGAAAGAAAAAAATCCCCTGCCACACAGCTTGGATATGGGTGTACGCCCCACAAACCCGTAGCATATGCGGACGGGATGGCATTTGTATAATATGCAGAAAAGAAAATATGAAGCAAACCCGGAAAATAGACCGCATCGCATCATGACGGCCATTGACGGATGGAAAATGGAAAACCAATTAGTGAATCTCCGCCAACTGCAACTCCAGGGAAAAGTGGTGAGTGGATAATCGTGGATCATATTGTTTTCTGTGCTTTTCTAAATCAAAGTGGTGTATCAAAAAAAATCCCACTTGTTGTTGAAGATAGGTCATTTGATGCATATGGCAGGGGGGGATAGATGCATATGGGAAGATAAGGATGCAAATTCGATCATCATCACTGGATGCACGTTTTCCGGTGCGTGAGCTCTAAACGTGCTCATCAACCAATTCCTAATACGCAACCGGGTTTTGCAAATCATTGTTGAGCTCATCAGCAAGAAGAGACCAAGCCGGAGCATATCCTAGGAATCTCATCCATCATCTACAACACTACTCGGCTGACACCTCCCTGGCTCGTGAAGCTTTAACCCTCCCACCACCGGGTGGAAAAGGAATGAGATGGAACCCATATTTCCAATCACTAACGACGGAGACACGCAGGATGTGAGAATTAGTTTTGATTGTTTTCTTATCTACGTCGGCATGCTGCGTACTACCAGAACACATCGGGCACGTCAGAATGTGGCAGCATCCGGAAGTTGCACAACGTTGGTCAGTGGGACGTGTTGCGCCGTCTCTTGTTCCCATTTGGCCGTGGCCAAAGCACCAAGTCGGTGGTCGAGTTGCTCCAGTTTCATAATTAATTTCTAATCTCGTATGCAGCACCGACGATCACGTGCGTTGAACCGTCGAACGGACCGGTCACGTGAGCGACACGCCCGGCACCCGGGAACTCGTGCAGAAATCGAATCAGGACGAACTTTTGCGTACACGTTCGATCGGAAAAGGAATATTAGCACCCACCTGTGTTGCCGCGGCTAGCCTTCCATCCAGCGCTTGTTCGAGAAAAAGCAGAAAAAGACACTTTTCGGGACAGGTCTAGCGTTTCTGATGGAGCTAGCCTCACACGTATATCCCCGGTGGTCTCGGCTATGGGAATAAAACGGGTAGCATATTTTATGCAAATTTTAATTTCGATTTCAATGTGCCAGACGTAGGCGGTGTATCTCCTTTGGGAAATTGAACAAATTTTGCCGACCGCCAGGATTGATTTTCTTAAAAGTTGGTACAATCAGTGTGTGGCTTGAATGGACGACCGGATCATTTGTTGGCATATAGATAATAATCGATTCCTATCGTACAAGCGATAGTGAAGTGCAATTAAAATTTAAATGCAATCATGCCAAAGTGATAAAATTATGTATATTTAAAATATATTTCCTACTACATTTATTTAAGATTAAATTTATTGATATATTTATTTATATTTTACTAAAGATATAAATTTACAAGAATTCCCTTCACGCCTTACTTTCCTACCACAATAAAGCTCAACTCACTCTCAACCAATCCCTTTGTGTGGCCTTTTTCACCATTTAGCGTTGCATTATTGCGTGCAGTGTGCGAAGAATTTTAAATAACTCAATTACCGTGCAAGAATAACTCCAGCGTGGGCCGTCGCACTGCGCCCCATCAAAGACGACAACAATGCAAAACCAACAACGCCCACCAGTGCTGAAGCGTTTTTGTGCAACGGTGCAATCCAGTTGTCAAACAGACCCTTCGTGTGTTGTTCGCTATTATTGCACGCTGTCTCTTTTCGGTACTTGATATTATTATTATTTCTGTTGTCGGCTCCCCAAAACTCGTATTACAATCAGGCAAAAAAGGGTACAAAGTCACCCGTATATCGATGGGGTCGGTTACGTCCAACCAGCATCTCGTCTTGCATCTGTCATTATTGTCGTTATTGATTTTATCGCTAAACCCTAGACAAGTGCCGGGTTGTGCCCGGGTAGCATAACGATCAAAACCGGTCGGGTAGGAACTGGGGACATACGGTATACATACAATCACAACATAGTATCAGAACGACACTGTACACTACCGTCGGTGGACAACAAGGACGTCAAGTGGTGACGTACGCCTTACGCAAGAAGCGTATCCCGATACGATGACAAGAACCACATTGCAAGTCTTGGGAGAAGTCGCCAGTCTCCGGCTGACCCTACCGTTAGGTACGTTCGAGCACATCAGTGAAATATCACTTTGCCTACACGGCTGTGGGCGCTCGCTTTGAAGCGAAGATGGAATCCCAAATCCAGAACCCCATTCCATAACTGGATGGGAATTTACGCAGATGATGACGATGATGATGAAGTGACGAGGCATGCATGCATGATAAGAACTTATCCAACAGGCGGCATACACACTCCCCACAACGCCACCGTGCACCAGCGCTAAAGCTCCGGAACAATTTGACCAACAACTCACAGAATGTTGATTCAGTGATCCTGCATTTCTCGTACCGGGATGTGGTCTCGGGCTATTCGGGGTCAGGCACATGATTCTGTCAGATTTTCGCATTCGCTGCCCAACACCGCTACCAGGGAAAGGAGGAGTGGAGAAGTGAGCAAAAAGTGCATCCAACGGTACTGGCTGTTGCATTTGAATGTCCAAACAGGCGTCTCGTCATGTACGTTGTGTCACGGGCAAAGTATGGAGCCGCGGAAGACATTTCCAGCATGGGACATAAACCGGACGGTGGATGACAACGCCACAGACACACGAAAAAAGAAAAGGAAAGGAAAGACAACATGAAATAACGCGCGCGCGACAGCAGCAGGTTCTAGGCGGATAAGTTGTGCACCGTGGCGTGTGAGAGGGCGATGTGCTCGATGCAGAAATGCAATAAATAAATGCACCAAAACTGTACGCATAAATTGCTTTAAATGCCACCGGATGCGGATCAACTCAATAGTGCGAGCACTGAGCGCTGGAGCACAATCGATTGGAACATCCACGCTTTAGGTTTTATGGTTTTAATGCTGTATAAAAATAAAACATCAACGAACTGTTGGGAAATTAATTTCAAAAAAAAAGCTCATGAATATCTCTCGCTCGAAAAAGTGAAATAACTTAACTGCAAGTTTCAGATAAACATTTTAAAATAATTTTCTAGACCACTTTGTGACCTTTTCGCTTTTCAAATATTTCGTCATCGTCATCATCCAATCCATCATCTAATATTGCATTTGAAAGCAAAATAGAGCTTGGAGCGTTGTTGGTGGGAATCCAACCTTTCAAACTACCGAACGCCCTTATTCAATAAAGCCAATCAGTTTTTAGACCAATGTTTGCGACCTTCTTGGAGAGCGTTGGAGACTAGGGACATTAAGATTTGCTTTGTAAAATTTGCAACTACGTGCAGAGAATACATCACCAGTGTCGCGGTATATATGCGAGGAGTTCTCGATTCTTTTGCAATCCCATTGTCCAACTCGTTATATGCATATTTTATTCATTTTTTTTAATTCAAGACCCGAGACCCTTTAGCAGGAAAAAGATACCGCGTTTTAAAGACATTAGGATGCAACAACGGCACCTCAGAAACCACACGGTCGTGTTGCTCCTCTGCTTACCGTTGATTCATATTTAATTGCTTTCTATGATGCATCCTACCCATGTATGCGATACAACGAGCGATAACGGGCGTGTGCAGACTGGCCTTTACATTCAACCAACTCCACGGCGAAGATTGATGATCCGCACATTTACATATACGGACAGACGACTCTGCGCGTCTTCAAATGGAACTATTTGCCAACCGAACCTCACAATTCGCTCACCGGGTTTTCGTCCGTAGATACCGGACCTGCGCCATATTTAGCACTGGAGTCGTACAGAGAGGTAGTATCGCCCGTGCATTACTTCGGCTCCACCGACGGTTTCAGGTACGGAAGCATCCCGTGGTGTCGTTTAGCGTGATAATCCACTCTTCGACCAGGTCCGAAAGGGTACGTCTGGTACTCGAACGAGAGCCAACGCACGCAATCGCTACTTTGACTTTATTGACATTTTATGCATACCGCATATCATATTGTGCCGTCCGAAGGCACGAACCAAACACACACACACAAAAACGCACCACACACCTTGGAATCGTTCGACCAACGCCTGGCTGGAATGTGTGCGCCACCCTTCCATTGCTTTTCTATTTTCTTCCCTCCGCGACGACTCTCGTCCAGCTTTCTTTTTTGCCACTCTGCCTGAAATGTCTTGTCTACAGGCTGTGTTCCACCGAGTTACACCGTGACGAGCCCTTCGAAGCGTGCGAGCTTTGTGTCCACGTCTGCTACTAAATACGAATGCCGGTGAGGGGTAGTCCCAAACCTTAGAACGACACGCCACGGTACGGTGCGGAATGTTTAAGGTCATTCCGTTGATTGTTTTTCAATTTACGTAAGTGATCGGCGTTCTAGTGGGCAAGAGAGCAAAATGGTCTACCCACACGTTCCGAATCGGTATTGCGAAAGTGTTGGGAAATCGGAACGCAGGAAACGTAACGCCGAAAAAGCTTCCGATTACAGCACTGGACAAACAGTGCATGACTAAAAATAGGAGATAATCGATAAGCGAATATTGCTACGCTTCGTTTGCTATATCCGGCATGTTCAAGTACAACAATAAAATATAATAGTTCAAACTACTTTGAAGTTGTTAAGATATGATATTTTTACTTCCAAAACATTTACATTATCGTTATTTATATAAACAAGGAATAATAATTCAACATCTTGTTGGAAGATCACCTGGTAATAAATAAAATTTCGAAAATACCTGTTATGACATTTTTTTCATTGATTGAGTTATATAATAACTATTTTGAACTATTTCCATTAGTAGATATAAATAATTTTGAAGAAGTATATTGAAACATATTCGTCAATTTTAATAAAACTCAATCACTATTGAATCAATTGCTGTCAGTCTTCCGGACTTACTACTGACCATATGTTCCGAACTTAGACATTAGAAATACTGACCATATGTTCCGAACTTAGACGACAGAACTCTTCAACGTTTTTGAGGTAAATTTCATAAAAAGTGAGATGGTCTACATGAAACTGCAGTTTGGAGGCTAGATATAGACTAACTATGTATAAGAGTATGTAAAAATTGTGAAAATATTGCTAACTTAATAAATCTGTAAAGTTTTACTTCAGCTACTATAAAAATTCTGTGAAACTTTTAAAATACAATGTCTAATAGCATCCAAATTTACATTTGAAGAACTAAAATATAAGAATTATTTCTATCCTCTCTCTCTTTTGTATTTTCATCCCTCCAGCGAGTGCCTTTGAACTCTGGTACGATCGTGCGGTTTGTCCCATTTTGCCATGGCACTTCAACCCACGCAAACCCAAGCTCAAGACAACAGAAGACCCTGCCTGATGGACCAAACCAGGACCCATTAGATAAATTTGCTGTAAACGCGCTGCTGCGGGGGCGCAGTTTCCTGCCCAGTTTCCGAAATTGTAGTTTTGCTTTTCCTTCCATTTAAAATGAAAAGTTTGCCACGAACAGCATACAACAACAGCGCCGAAGCAGATTCTTCTCCAAAATCGAAATAAAAGCGTTGATAAGATGTGTCCCGGCTACACCGATGGGAAATGTCGAAAGCGCGAATGGGACGAGAATGGCATAATAAATTCCACGCAGCGCGAACCTACGTTCAACACGTTCGGGCCATTTGTTATCAAGTTTCTTTCGGGACGCGCCCAGACAAACCATTCACCTTTCGGTGCTTCATTCTCTGCATTCTAGCGTGATGTTGTTGTTTTATTTTTTAAAGTTTACTTCTTCTGGTCTTCATCTCTTTTGCTTATGATCCATTCCATTGCTCAATTCTAAATTCGTCTCCTTTATTCACGCACCTTCCCACCCTTCATACGTGCAAAAAGGGAAGTTTTTTTTTGTGCAAAACTCTCCTCACCCCCGCTTTTCACAACTCTCCCCTTCCCCACTATTAGAATATCCAGTCCCCAAAAGATCGGTGATGAAAGCGCAAAAAGAGTTATCATAATAATCTCCTGTCATCCGTTTTCGTTGCTCCTCACAACGGCGCGCGTGTTTGTCTAACCGTTTGCGCGTAGCGAGTATTTTTGTTTTAGATTTTTATGTTCCCAACCCCGTTGGGCTGTTTTCGGGTTGGAAACCCAACCCTTTTCCACGTTCCCCACAATATGGCGCGCGTAAGTTGAGTTGTTGTTTTGAGTTATGAATTTTTACTGCTGCACCCACCGAGATTCGAGCTGGTTGGTGATGATGCCCTCGCGGACTTAGAA
Source organism: Anopheles minimus (assembly GCA_000349025.1). Lineage (NCBI taxonomy): Eukaryota > Metazoa > Arthropoda > Insecta > Diptera > Culicidae > Anopheles > Anopheles minimus. Next base: position 332,008 of record KB663677.1, read on the forward strand.
CGCTCAACACACCGGAGGCAGCTTAGAAAGTCTCGCCACCCGAGAACACCGGGTGCGGGAAGAAATATTGGCGCTTAAAAATTAACGAAGTGGTGAGAAAATGTTTATTTTTTTCGTTTTCACTGTGGGTCATTTTGCGTTAACCGTTTTCTCCCGGTTTTGGATAATTTGGGCAACATAATGACGATGGAGTAAGGAACATGGTGTTGATTTTTATTCGCTCGACGATACACTCTACAGGGGCACCGGGTCGAATAGAGCGCGGCCCTAAAAACCTTACGATCTCTGATGAAGCAAACTTTCGACTTTTCGCGCGAGAGAAAGAGAGTGAAAGAGGGATGTAATTTTGATTGTTTGTTTGGGATCGTAAAATTATTTTCAAACTTATTTTATACTTTATCCCAACAAACGGAATTTTTTACAGCTTCATTACTTGGCAGCTACATTCGCTACGCGATTCTTGGTTTGGAGCAGAATTCATCTGAGCCGTCGTCGGCCGGTAGCTTTTTCCAACGGAGATACCTTCACTGCTGACAGCATTTCAATCTGGACATCTTCTATGTCTGATGGACGAACTAAAAAGACTTTAAGGACTGGATCGTTCGCTATCATTCAAATGAAGAGACCCTAAAGATTCTAATTATTCTGAGGCTATTCTGCCATTAATATCTTTCCATACATACAGGCTCAGAGACGCTCGAGTACAACTTAGATACTTCAGTCACCTTTGAAGAGCATTCATTTTTTCGGATGAATACTTGAGTGCTGGAACTATCAAAGTGTCCAATTGTTTAAACATTTAATTCTTGTATAAGTGGTTTGTATAGTATCTCCATCGAGTTAACTGTCGATACTGAATTCTGGGACAAAAACCAAAATGTTGGTGGCACCAGCAGCGGCCCTGCTTATAAATCCTGATCTACGTAGAGGTACTTTTGAAGTCGTCCAAAACATCACCTACTTTGAGTCAAAGGTCAGCACCGACAAGAACATAGATGTTGAGATATACGCTAGGGTGCTGGCCGCCAACCGATCATTCTACTGATCTGAGGAAACTTCTCCACTAAAAACACCTGTTGTGACGGTCAAAGCTAGGTTTATATAGAACTTATATAGTCCCAGTACTCACATACCTCTCTGAGACTTGGACGAAACCCTCTTAGCCGCGTTCGAGAGGAAAACTCTCAGAAGGATTTTTGGCACTGTATGGAAGGACAATGGAGGAGCCGCTTCAATGACGAGCTGACTTGACAATATGAGTTGTACGAGGATGAGACTCGCCAGGCTCTGGTAGGCAGGTTACGTCATGAGAATAGCACCAGACGGCAGAGCCTTACGGGTCGTAAGAGTCCTTTTAGGCCGTCCACACGGACAGAGGAGGCGTGGTAGGCTCAAACTGAAATGGAGCGTTGGCAACAGGTCAAGACCGCGAAGCGGTTATAGCGCCGGATAAGTAACTGAATTCTGCACAAGATAGGGAGGGCATGGACGATTAAAAGTTGCCTAATGCTAAAAACGGCCTAAGGTATATCCACTATTTAGTCACTCTTAAGATGCGCTCGTCTATCTGTAACCCTACTGGTGAAGGAACATTCTTTTCTAGGTTCTACTGGTAGGCGTCTGTTGCATAATAGTACTCC
>KB663677.1:340419-374865 GCA_000349025.1 Anopheles minimus
TACAACCCCCATGGTAGATTATGTCCAAAGCTCGCCAATTTCCTGCGAAAGCACACCATCGGCACCCACTGGTAAAAGAGTGCCCATTACGACTGCCGAACGACTCGCCGTCCAATCAACTCTAATGCCCTAGAGCCGGCTTCCGGTGCCCTTACCATTTGCGGACTATTAGCAATCATTAAACATTTATTCGATCCAGGCATGCTGCACACGGACCAGCTGCATCGAATACAAACAAACCGTCCCAGAAGATCCGATGCCCCGTGCGTTATTATGTCTTATGACGCGGCGCGCATGATGACGGTTCCCATAGTGCGCCTAAGCGCCGGTTCTCGAACGCAAAGTTTTTGCATAATGCCATTAAACTCCGATACTATACCAAATTAAGAAATTTATGCGAATTATTAGGTGCTTCAGCGACCGTGCGTAAGCGGAGGTTCAACTCCCCGAGTTGCTTTTATTGCTGTAAATTTCCAAACAGCACTCGCGTAAGGTGTGGAAGGAATGGGGAACACCGCATTCGCATATGGACGCACTGCGACAGGAAATGGACAGATAATAATAATTCGACCTTTAGCGCGCGTTGTCGGAATCGTCGGCAAGATGTCGCGTTAAGGGACGACGCGTTGAAAGATGCAAACAACAACCTCCGGTATCTTGAATGGGAAGCGAAATAAATCGACCCCCGGGTAAGGTCCTGCGTCTCTCGTGATGCAGCACTTCTTCACGGACCTCATCCCACATTACTGGTAGCCTCCGTAGACTGGACAAAAGCGAACGAACACAGTGGCCTCGTTCTTGTCGATTAAATGCACTTATGCGCGATCAAACGATCGGTCTGGTTGGATGGAAACGTTTTTTTTTATTTTCGCGAGGGATTTGGACGGGTAGAGATCGAGGTAAAACCAAAGCGGTGATGCAGTGCAGCATTCAATGAATCAACCGGATGCCGACGACGACGACTTCGTCCGAGTGAAGCGCACGCACACACTGAAAAGGGGATGGAAAAAAGAGAACATGAGCAACAAACAGAAAAAAAAAACACACGCGACAGACGCGCCCGCGCGCACGACAGAAGAATTGTGAATAGAATTCAAATTTATGTAATTTGAAATTATTGTGGAAAGTTCGCAATCCAATTAAGATTATTTAATTGATTATTCCGCTTTGGGAGCGAGATGTGGTGCGGTAAAAAAGGATTTTGTGGATGTGGGATAAATGTTTTTTTTCTCCGGGGGTTTTTTTTTGTTTGGTTTTGGAAGAGGAGATACGCGAAAAAAAGGAAGTCCAAACAGGAGGGTCACAACAGGTACATTAAAAACATATCCATCCACAATGGGGCATTGTGTGCAACGGATTAATGAAAAAAAACGTGCTGACTAAACGGGGAGCTGTTAATTTAATAGGGTTCTCTTGCTTTAAAAGATTATTTAAATTGTATTACACAAGTATTCAAAATAATTTTGCGTCACTAACCTCAAATTATACTGTCCAGAAACGAGTAAGGGAATTAAAACATATTGCACATATTTTCCTCAATTTCCAAGAATTTTTGATACCTCCCATCTTCCATTTCCATTTGATTCTCTCATATTCAAATCACTACAAACAAAGTTTATTTCCCATGGGAACTCTCATGCCAATGATTTAAGCTATGTGAGCATCTACACGTACGTGTCTGTATGTGAATGGGTCGTTAAATGCACAGATGGTAATGGAGTTGCCATTCATGGTCACGGCTATACCCTCCCCCGGTACTCCAGTTGACAAGCTACAGGCAGTGACAACTGGCAACCCTGCATCGGAACTTCCAACGGGAAGATTTTATTCCACATCCACCAACCTGGACCTATAACTTTCCTCGTCCCAAAAAGCGGACCAGAACTCCAAAGCTGCACAAACCCGAATCGATTTTCCATCCGCGACGACTTCACCTATTTCACGTCGTATCAGACTCTGCTGCTTCTCGGCCATCTATTTTTGCATAACTAATTAAAGTTTGACAAAATAAATGACGCGCAATGGTTTAATGATGCTCATTGAAAAACGGTTGCGCTCATTTGAATGTCACCCTCAAAAAGGAGAGATGCCTGCAAAACGTTGGGCCTGACTTTTTATGGGCTGCAATTGCAGCTGGCAGCAGAGGGTCGTTGCATTTGGCACAGCCGAACAAACGACATCGATAAACATTGCCGAGAAGCGATGCGACCGAGTGATGCTTAAAATAAGCATAATGGGCAATAAGCATTTCCAAATGCCAACTTCTGTTGGGTTTTATTTGAAGAAACGCCACCAAGAAGCGAGCGTTTTTGTGTAATAAGGACTTAAAAGACGATACATTCGTCTACAATTTATGTAGTGATTGTTTGTCTGCTGAAAGCTTCATTTAAATATACCGATTTTTAAACATTCTTTATTTTAGGCTTTTTTGAAACTATAGACGTAATAAATATTTCACTGGAGACATCAAACAGGACGCTCCACTGGTATCTGAACTCCCTCAACAGTAGCCAAAAACCCCCCAGAACTAGAACCGGATGTAGTCACGTAGTCAAAGCTCGCCCCCAAAACAAAAACAAAACAACAGACACGAATGGACGATAACGACAGCTGGATAAAACACCTTCCGAACTAAGCTGGGCGAGCTTTCTACGCGTACCTTATACCCGGTGTTTCCTTTGCATTGGAAAACCGATAGCGCACCGTACCTTTTGTGTCCAAAGCCGCGTTCTGTTGTTTTTTTCCCTCGATCCCGTTCACTTCTCTAGGAATGCTTCGAAACCCATTTGCAATTCTATCCCACACAGTAGTTGTACCAGAGCACCACAGGAGACACAAACAGAGGGAAAAAAAAGGAAAAACCGACTCATCACGTCCACAGCATTCCACCGAACTGGGGCCCAAGCTGATGAACCCATGCCAACCTCCCGGAACGTCCCCTTCTGCTTCCATACCGAATGTGTCGAATCGTTCGTTTGCAGTGTTTTGCGGTCACTGCGAAACCTCGGGGACAACCTTCAACACGGAACCCAACACCGGCGGAGCAGGTTTCAGGGATTTGGTGAGTGTGTTTCCGTTAGAGCGCTGGTTGCTACATTTCGCTGTCAGATGTAGTAGCTCCGGTAGCACTCTTGCCGGTGTGTAGTGACGATGAAACACCACGAGCAACAGTGTCCGAAGAGAGGAGCAAAAAAAAAAAGTCAAATAAAACAACAACTTTCGATAAGAGACACAGCATCTCGCATCCCGTATCATCCAACCGAAGAGTTGTCGATCGAACGACGAATCGAACACGCCCTTCACCGCACACACGGTGGCCACCCTTCGACTCCGTCGGCCATTTCGATTGAGCGTATTGCTTAATTTAATTTCGAGAAAAGTGGCTCATTTGCATAATTTGAGATGACTTCCTTGGCCGTGCGGGCACTGTCGCCTTCCAGTCGGACACTAATCGAAGAATCGACCGAGTGCGAGTTCGCGGGTCGCAGGCAACCGGTAGCTGCTGCCACCGTGAAGTGCTGCACCATCATTGGATGAGAGAGGGTTTTTTCTCTTCATTTTGCTGTCCGTAAGCTTCCTACACGGCGACATGGTTCTTACAAAACGGTGGAGGAACTCGCCTGACGCGGTGGTGATAGCCACGTTGCCGAAATTTCCATTCCAGCTGGCTGAATGTGGCCATAAAAACCAAAATTTGGTTACACAACAACATGACGGTTTTAAGTGAACACGGTGTGTATAACTCCGGCCAGTGGTGGTCTTTGCCAAATTATTATCGACAAATTAATGTTTTCGTACATGCCGGCGGTACTGCCGGGGAAGATGGGCATGCCACTCAGGAACACAAGCGAAAGCGGGTATGACAGCTGACTAAGAATTTTATTGAGGTATTGAGAATTTTATGACTTCGAGACACTTTTCGAATTAAATGCGAGAATGAGTCGTTTTTTGGAATATCTGTAATAACGAGTTCATTTGAAGAACTCACAGAGTTTTTATACGATCAAGCAGAAGAATTCAATTTTGGTACATTTTTCTGCAAATACAAAAAAGTATATTGACCATTACATTTGAAAATATGCTCCACCTTAATAATGAAATTTATAATAAAAAATTCCTTTACCTTAATTGATATTCGAATACTGTCGAAGCTCGTATGATAAATGTGAGTCTTTGTCTCCAAATATGTGTCCCATTAGTCGATTGTCGAAAAATCAACAAAAGTCTCCACAGTAAAGGAGTTCAAACTTCGGAGTATGTAACAAATCTAAAGTTAAGAGCAGGAAGATTACACCAAAATTAGTATCATTAAATCTTATCAATATTAAAATTTATTTAAACTATCCTCATCGACCAGCTATATTGTTCAAATCTTTATATATTATGGTTTGTCTGGCCTAAAACTCGAGAACGACTAGACCAATTTTGACAATGTCTTGTGTAACTATAAAGACATTTCTTCGAATCGGTATGATTGTACGTAGTGTAATCAGCAAATTCCAGAAAAGTCTAATTTTCTCATAATTAGCCGTCCTTTATCACTAAAAACTTCCGAATGTTCTGAATCGATGAAGGGCAGTGGAATCAGAGGTAGATACAACCCTGTTTAGGCCCTTAGTGGAATGAAACTTGGGGTCCAACACCAGTACCCGAGCCTGATATGCTTGAAATTGACGAAAAAAATCTGGAGGATAGGCTGACTTCGACGATCTTCGGGTCTTCGACCTTGGAAGTACAGAATATTTGTTGATGGAGATTTCCTCCATCGTTTGAGAGGGAGCTCTGATATCCTGATTTGAATGTTGACTTGATGAGGAGGATCACATCCATAGAAAATCCAATTTGGGGGTGAAAGTCGTGGAGTCTTTTGAAGTTTATTATAAATCCAGCAAGGTTAGTAAGAATCATTTTCGAGACAGAAATTCAAATTCAAGTTCAAATGATCAATCGCTTGAGTTACGTTCTTCGACGAGATCCCCGAATTATTTAAGAGCTTTATATTCAGACAGTCCAATATTGAATAACATTTTCCGAATTGAATGTTCTCAACCAACTGGGCGCAACGAACAGGATCAGATTTCATTGCTTAACGTATCACAAACCTGTCGTAAGGCTGAAAGCTCTATGTTCTCACTTTGATTCCAACCAATGTTCCTGTACTAATGATTCCTTTTCCACCATTGCATTGTGCACGTCCAGCAGTGGGCAAAAGCCTAGTCAGTCTTTTCCGGCAAACTTCACGCCACGCCAATGCTTGCGATTCCATTTCGGTGAACGAACGTACAGCAAATCCGCATTAAAAAGATTTCCTACCGTAATCTGCACCTGCTTGCCCGAGCTACAACAACGCTCGCTGCCCATATTCCGTACGTTCCCGTGGCGTAATCATGTGGCATTTTGGACATGCCTGACTAGATGGACTAGAGAAGGTACCGGCACCGAATTATAACTGCTTCCCGACGTTCCAAGGTTCCCGTAAAGCATGGTTTCGTTTCAGCTAAACCCGCGAGTTACATCGTGTGCGGATGCCACCTTTGCCCAACTCCTGCAGTCTGTTGTAGCTCGCGAACGCAAGCACCCACTGGGTAGCCATTTTGGGGCATTGATCATTTTCACCCCTGTCCAACAACGGTTCGCTAGGTACTGTTTTATTTCCACCGTCTCTTACAGGTCCAGTCACAATCAGTGAAAGCAGCGAAACTTATGCTAAACAACGCTGTAACAACTCGTAACCGCGAAACCACTCGTAAGTACTCGCTTCTCGTGCTCGGTGTGTTGGGGGAAAACTCTCGCTTTTTCCATACACACAACACACACACACACACATACACATCCGGATGCCCACAAATGGCTGATTGATGGATACTGGGTTGCGAAATTCGATGTTTTTCGGTACGGTCGATTCCACCAAACCAGACTGATCGCATTCTCGCACAATGATGGGATTTTGCTGTGCGTGTGCGGTGGCACACAGCGGGAAAATTATCCATTTCCGTAATCACGTTGGTGTGGTTTTGTTTTTCGTGGAAATGGTTACGTTATAGTGAATTGCATTGTATCATGCTTAGCGTGCTGATGACGATTGGAAATATTGGATAGCTTTTGCACTGAAATTCCTCACAACTTGTGTGAGAGTTTCAGAACAAATTTAATTAATTTCCTTAGAATGTAAGCAATACAATTTCAAGATACAACAAAATATTCACAAAATAAAAGGAAAACTCACGTTATTTTTTTTTTTCAAAATAATATTGAAAAAATCAACACTCCAATGCTCGTATCTGGTTCACTTTTTGCCCCCCCACAAAATGGCCCGATTTCTGCGCCCAGCTATGACCAATCCCTTCGTCATCCCAGAGTCCACGGTAGCCCACAAACGAACCGCAACGAAAATGAATTCAAAAAAGTGGCACAGATTTGCATTCGTTGAATGCTTCCGCACCTATCCGGTAACCGGGGTTGTCGGAGGCCACTCGCATGAATTTAGTACCAATAAAGTGAATTCGACACAGCCACGGCCAGTGGCTCATTACCATACACACAACCATTTTTCCGCCGATGCTACCGAACATCGGAAAAGGGATTTTACATATCAATCTTTCCAAGTCCAAACCGAACTCCCGAAGGAGGTTGTATTGGTACCTTTTGGTGGAGTACAACTTTCACTTGAAAGCGTTTGCCCTTTTTCGGGGAGTTTCCATCAAAGTAGACGGCACTACAAAAAGCTTCTACCCAGTCGGATTGGAAACTGCATCCGAGAAGATGCTTCGTTTGTGCCAATAAACCTCAATGTCTAACCAGAGAAACAGGGGTCGTCAGTGCACCGCGCGGAAGACTGAGCGAAGAATAAACAAAACTCACCACGCAGACACACTGTGTTCTGTCGGGAGCAGAACTGGTGACATTAGAGCCGAAACCATTAGTAGGCAAATACCACGTGCTGTTCGAAATCGAAACGCTTTGACATTTAACTTCATTTTATTGGCTCGGCATGCCCGCCTTCTTAACCTTCTCCATCCCCTTCCGAGCGAAGGTTGGGGACCTCGCCGCGAAAAGGGCACCCTTTGCATGCACTTCCCAAGCGATGCAGCTGTTCTCAGCTTTCTGGGGGCCAACTATACCCAACAATAGTGCACCACTCGTCTAACACTACCCTCCCCGGAATGAATGTGCGGCGGGAAAAAGTTTATCTGTAAAGCTGTAAACTGTGATCCAGAAGAAAATAAAACAAAAGCGAAAAATGTACTTTTGCATCAAACCGTACGTGTCTCCGTGGAGCCCTGTTGGACCGCAAACGATCCAGTTCCCGGAGAGATGCGCTCCGTTTCGGGATGAAAAGTTGTTCACTTTTGGAATACAAAACAAACGGGCAGGCGTACGTCACCTGATGGGCGGTGGGATGACTTGGGGGGTGTACAAATCGCGCAACCCGAGTCGTTCCCACTGCGCTCGATTTACGCCATTCGCTGGGCGATTCCGCATCTTGGCATCTTGGCATCACGAACTCCCTCACCACACCGTGGGGGGTATACGTACTCCGATCCCTCCACCAAAAAGTGGTCTCCTGTCGAAGATTTACCGAGGCGCGGAGGTACACAGGGATGAGCGGGACGCAAAAAAAAAAAACATAACAAAACATCAAAGGATGAAGGGCTTGGCACTTCGGGGGAGTCATTCTGTACAGTGCGGAACAGCGCCAACAGATTCTGCTGGCAAAGGTTCTAAGTAAAAGAAGGTGGGAATTTCCCTTCGCAGCCACGCTGCTCCAGGTGTCCGCACTGGAAGCGATCTAGTGTTACAGCACACAACAATCGTGTGTTGTAAAGACCATCTCCCTTCAGCCAAGGAGGTTTGACTTTCGTCACGGTGCGGGTATGCCACTCCTGCCAGCAGATTCGCCAAACTCGAAACTGTGCCGCGTGCAGCAATGCTAAAGGAACGAGATAGGGAAAAACAGAAACAACCTACCAACACACCGCAACGACCTGCGACACACCGTCGTACAGTTAAGCCTGCCGTGACCTCCGTGGAAGAATACCGGAGTGCCAATAGCGACTGAAGTGTTAATTTGTAGTTCGATGCCATGGATGGTGGTGAGGTACGGACGGGATTGCGTTGGCGGTTTGTGTTTCTGGTTCTTGAGCGTGAAAAGTGCTGCTTGGAAGCACTCTAATCGTATACGTAATAGCGTTCTTTTTTTTCTTCTACTGCTTCTAAGCGGTGCTAACCGCTCCACCTTTATTAGTTGTACAGTGTGGGCGAAAGATTTTGCAGAGACAAGGAATTATGTTCTTAAAGTTGGGTTAAATAATGAGAAAATTACCATACCTTCCGAACATTTAAGATAAAAGAAGTATATGACTAGTCTATCCAAAATTTCAGAACTATACTAGCCATACAACTGATGCACTATAATGAATGACTTAGTATGGCACATAACCCAAAATCTTCTTCTTCAATGGCACAAACTTAGGAAATCTTGAGCCTGCCATTTTTGGATTTTGGCTTGAATGAACAGCAAAATCAGTCCTGAGTTCACGAGGGCGACCCGGTTGGGATTTCGGAACGATCCTGTTGTGTGAGTCCAAACATGCCTACTGCAATACTTTGGTTTAAATTTTAAAACTCTCTCCAAAGTATATGAAGAATATTTAGCCGTTTTGTAGTGAAATATAGTCAGATTTATACAAATAATTGAGAAGCCCTTGCTGTAGTGCATCTAATCGGATAACATGGGAAGTCACTTCATTAAGACGATATTGAACGACCAAGTCTGCAAAACTTTTGTAATATATTATTGCTGTGTAATATTTTAGTACTAGAACTGGAATTTGCGCAAGTTGATTAAAATTTCTTAGGCGCTTTCGAGTGGAAAATATTCAAAAGTGATGGCTACACTCATGCAACTGATTAGATAGATCAGAATCTTTTGAACCAGTGACGTTGTCAGGATAAATCTATACGACCAGGCCTGTAAAGTATTTCAACGACGTCCACAACAACAAACGAGTCGGTTGCTATTGATCCGACCCCCAGACATGACGAAATACAAGATTTGGTGACATAGTGCGACAGCTTCGCCCACTAAATACTCAGAGAACAACTACAGCAAACTTTCGGGACTATCAGCTAAACTTTAAAACATTTTTTCAAGGCGTTCAGGAACCTTGGTCTTATTTGTTTAACTTAGAGTTTAAAAGACTTTAAAACCGTTTATAGTAGTATTGTGCGATCAGTACTAGCACACGCATATGATGAATGGATCCCCTACAACAATATATGGAAATTAAAAATTAAAGAGTAATCAGAAAGCTTTACTCACTACTTGTTCCGCAGGTTCTTTAGGAACATTACACTTCCTCTACCTTAAAAATGCTTTCGAATTGTGGGACTAGAGTTCCTTAAATAAGCCGGGTCGGTTTTTAGCACTATTCTTTACGAAATAGACTTCAAATCTTTCGTCAACACTAAACACTTGGGAAATTAGCGTTATACGTCACTAATCATACGCTTCGCCCTAGTCCATTATTACTTATGGAATGGACATTGCACTATATTTGATCCCAAAAACCCTTTTTTTTCTTTTTCCTGAACTGTACTTATTAATCGTCAGCAAAATATTACAAGTTAAGGATCAGGTTTTAAGTTCAGTTGTTAATGTTTTAAAACATAAATTAGAAAGAAAAGAGGCGAGATGATGGCAATATTTGGAACTAACAGATCTCGTCTAGAGGCTCAGAAAATAGCTCTAGCATACGCTTAATACAAACAACTAAGCAAGATAAGAAAATTCAAAAGAGTTAATAAAATACTTGTTGAGTGCTTTGCACTGTGTACTCCTTTCCTCTCAAAAGGATATTTTTTTTCTCCAAAACCGCAAACATTCTCTACCACACCGTAGCTAGAAGAACCGCAACACGATTGAATGTGCGAACAAAACACGACAAACGAAAGGTGCCGCGAAGCCGTCGTTGTTAAGCAAAGTTCAAACGTTGTAATCGTATTTGTAAAATATCAAATCACACTCCCGTCCATGACATTCGAATGGCATTCGGCAGGCGGGAGGTGTGTGTGTGTGTGTTGGGTTTCGTGTGCCAACGGAACAAAACAACTCGCCCCACATTCACCTTCAGCCGCACGTCGCAAGAAACCGGAGCAGTCAGGAAATTTGTTTGCAATTTTCAATCTGAAGAAATCAACGCCCAGCACCGGCAAAACCCGTGACACAATGTTGCAATGCTTTGGTCCGGAAATTCTCTTCCATAGAGTTCACCGGCGAACGATCGATCCTGCGATGTGGTATAAAGCATGATCAACGGCAGTGGAAGCCTTTCGAGCCGGCATTTCATTATCATCTGCCACTCGGGTGGAATTAATGATCACTTTAACTGAATTACTACCAATCTGCCTCACTGCGCGCACCGGATGGACCTCAAACAGGCTGGACTTTGTTCTTGGTTCCACACTCGGCGCGAAACGGAGGCGACACCAGCAAAAAAAAAAACAACTGCGTGGGGTACCGGGAGATCTCGGCGTCGACGATCTAATGGAATTACCGGACCGCGATCTCGCATGTCGCACCGCCGCAAGGAACGCACCAAAAAAAAAACGAACTCTTTGCCGTCCAACTCGGGGCCAGCTAACGCGCGCGCCCGTAAAATGTGTAATATCTGTATCAAGTTACGCGACCAACCCGGATCGTCCGGGGATTGTACTGTACTGCCAACCAGCAGGTCTGCTTTGTAGAGAGGGAGAGTGAGAGATCCCCCGTTTAGTTGGTTTGGTAGCATAATTCACATGAACCGCGACGCGCTCGGATTACTTGGAATTGTCGGCACTTATTATGCATTATGATTTTTTTTTTCCTTTCTTTCCCTTTCATTTCCCACAACGCACCTCCACTTCCGGGCGTAGTGGAAGTTTCTGGGCCAGCCCTTTAGAAAGGAACCTCCACGCCGACAGCGACAGATGAGTTATGCGTTATCTCGTTATCGGAGCCCTCGGTGGTTTGATTCTTTCGAACGTATTTGTTACGATTATTACGCAAGTTTTTTTTTATTTTTTTGGGTTAGTATACAAACTCCCCGCAGGGGGAAAAAAGAAACCCAACACCCCCAAGGAACAGGCAAGTGTGGTAGTACAGCCACCGATAGCTTCCGGTTTCGATGGCAACCGGAGTAAACGAGGAACTAATTCTATAAGGTGCTCCCTACATCAAATCGTACCCAAGCGGAGCGTCAACATTGCTTTGATTCCGACACCACTCCGTCTGTTTATGCGCGAGTGTCGTATGTTTCGAGAGCAGCATTTTGTAACAACCAATCTTTTTTTTTTCTTTTCGCCTTCAACCACACCATTTGATGCGGGACGAAGAAAATTTGTAACACGATCGCGAGCGCGCGCACGCCTCCGAGAACGCGCATGGAAATGGAACTGCGGCACAGATCAAACGGAAAACCATCATCATCATCATCATCACCACCAAACCGAAATGGGAGTAGGGAAGCTCGAGCGGCGGGGAGGACCCACTACTACTACTAGTTGGTCATAAAAATGATGATGGCAATCTTCTGGTCGGCATACGTTTATGTTCGTTTTTCATTTCATTCTACTGTCTTTTTTTAATATTTCTCTTCACGGCCGAAAAAGAAAAAACCAACGAAACGGGCTTTCTCGGGCAAACCACGCATCCCCCCGAAAGTGTCACCGGTGCGGCCTGGTGACAGTGCGTCGAGAACGAGAACGAGCATAACGATGATGAAGGAACCTTGTGCTGGTGCGATGGTACGAAAGCATTTACAAACAACCAATTTTATCTCACCATTCCTCCCCATCATTTCGTACTCTGGCGGCCTTCGAATGGAGAGTCCCAGCAGTTCTGATGTGTTTTACTTGTTGTCTGCCTTTTCTTTTCCGTACCGCCCGCGATTAAACCATTTAGTGGTCTAATTTAAATGGGATATAAAATGGCGTTGAACGACATTACGATGTGGAGAGAGGGGTTTTTTTTCCTTGGAAACGGTAAAGACATTGAAAAGAAATTGTCTCTTCACCGCAATAGAATCTCATGCGTGATGCGCAATTAATGATTCCGATGTATGGGATGGGAGTAAATGGGTAATTTTGGGACTTGAGTTGCGTTGGAGTAGATAACTATAAGCCGTCTTAAAAGGGTTCCGAATCTGTTCTTTCACAGATCAAACGAGTTTTTAAATTGTTATTCGAGAAAACATTCACTCAACTAATTCAGAAAAAGACGTCAGCTTGAAAAGTCTTAGAATTAACTGATAAAAAATACAATTACATGCCTAAACGATGTTTTGAAGATATATTTTTTCAAGCAGTGACACACAGATTTCCAATATCTGGCTCGTAAAGCATTAAATTGAAGATTGATTTTTCTTTGTTAGTTTCTCCCATATGTTCTGACAAATATCCAACCTTCTGTAATGTATCATGGACATCTGCTATCTTTAGGAATTTCAAAAAAAAATACTTACAATTCTGTACTACAATTCTACTAATCCTGACTTACTGTTTGGTCTCTTCTCGCCATTGAATTAGCCTAAATCAGCACGGTTTTGTGCCGAAAAGCTCAGCCACGTCCAATCTGCTCTATTACGTGAGCAATTGCCATACATCGATAGACCGTGGCTTCCAAGTCGACGCTATCTACTCTGACGTTAAATAAGTTTTAAATACAGTGACATTCTCTAGCTTATCGCTTCAAGTTAGATTAACATTTTGAAAAGATTGTGACAAGATTTTGGAAATGATATCTGATCGATCGATTATAGTCAATTTAACTGGACTTACATTTGTTTAGTTCTCGCAAGACATCTTCCAACGATCGTCAGAGCAGCAACCTAAGAGTGATCTAAAGGTTATGCTGTTTATTAATTAATATTCCACGGTTTTTACCTTCAGTCGATCTTGAGCTGAAGTTCTCTTCAGTTACGCACCAAATCGACATATTCCTGAAAATCAGATTTCTATGGAAATGTTAGTTTTAGGAATTTGCCGACTCCAGGCAGGACTCAAGACTCTCAAGGTATGAACAGCTTGATTATGTCGTTGTGAGATTGGGCTAATTTTTAGGTTTAGTCGCTAACAAGACCTGAGAGCTTTTCCAAGAGCATAAGAGTAGATTGGATTATCATAACCCAATGGTCTATATGTGTCCCTGATGTTTTTTTTTAAATCACATAAATTCTGCTACTGAGTTTCCGGGTGTATAACTTCTTAGATTACATTTCATTCAGATAAAGCTATTTACTCATGAACTCATTCGAGCGCACTCAGACGAATGTGAATGTATATCGTCTTGAGGTACGACTGTATCGTCTAATTCTAGCTCCTACACACGATAACCAACTGCTAATGACTCCATTTATTACATGGACGGGAAATAGGTGCGACCAAAGACCATTTTCCGCTCCCTTTTTATTCCCATTTGACCACTGCGGCATTGATTTATATTTTTGGTTATGATAAATTGCTTCCTCCCTTCAAATGCAAGCCACCCAATCCGTCTTTCGATTAGATTCTGTTCCGGTGTGGACAACCCCCGGTTTGCGTGATTTAAACACAGACACCCAAACATCCGAGGGTCAATTTTATATTAGAGAAGTATTGGAAAACTGTCATAGACTAGCATTTCGAACACCAAACTCTTCAGGGAGATGTGTTTATTTCTTACCGTGCCCCGGATCAGGTTCGTGTACAATTTATTGCATTTAATACTGTTTCCTTGTTTTTCCTTTGCGTTCTCCAATCCCCAAACCGACGACAAAACCGATGACGGTAAGGACGATGATGCAGTGCACAAATAAATTGCAGTGTCAATCAGCAGATGTGCAGTCAAGTGCAGCTCTTGGGTCAACCGAGAGTTCCTGGTAAAAAAAAAAAAACATCCCCCGTCGGAAACGGAGGACGAGTCGAATGTACGGGTCCTTGATCCTGTTTATTCTGATGCTTTCATTTTCTCTACTATCCTTCCTGTTAAGCTGTTCCGATCCTAAGGGAGGTTGTGGGAAACGAACTAGAGGATGCTGTGGTGGTGAAAGTTTTCACTCTCGTCAACGTTGTTGAGCGCGATCGTAGTGCTATTTTCATTTCATTTCCTCATCGCCGTCAACGTCGTCTATGGAGGTTGAATACGAAGAATCCAGCTCACTACACGCCTCGTCTTTAAGGCTATTATGGGTTAGCGTTACACTGATGCTTCTTCAAAGCTGATGACAAACAACTATTGCATAATTTTGTGTTGACTTGTTTGGAAACAATCTCTTCCTATTGACATGATTATAAACTATCCTATTTTTATAAAAGCTATTCAGGAAAAAAATATTCTAAAACTCACATACATATACTTGAAGATTTCCAATGAACTAATAAAAGTTTCCTGAAGAGTTGCAATGAAAGCATTTCTTTCCGAGAAAACTATTAAAGCTTTTGTGCAATCTACGTGCAACTAGCGCGCATTCCACGATACCTCAGCCTTCAGCAGCGGATCAACATTCTCGATCACAACCGAAAGCATCGTCATCCTCATCATCGTCATCATCAGCTTCCGTCCATTTCGCTAATATCGCACCCCCCGGACGGGGTGAAGTTTCCCGGCAGCTGCACAATATTCACTTGACGCTCGCAATAAACTTACGCCCGCGTGGACAAACTTTCCACTTTTCAGCAAAACTACCCACCGAAGCGAACAGACGCGAATCGCAGGCTTCCGGGCTGGAAAAGTTGGGCTTTCTTTTGCAATCGGGTACGCACAAAGAAGAAGAAGAAAAAAAAAACATCCCAGGAAAATCGATGGTGAAATATGCTTGAATTTTCCCCCTTTTTCCATCCCCAATTCCGAAAAAAAACAGGGAATAAAAGACTTTCCACGGTGACATCAAACGACCAACTTGACCAACATCTTCTCGAGTTTCCGGGTGTTCGTGCATCTTCCAGTGGTGCGGCAGGATACAACTTTGCGCTCACGCTCGCACTCTTTGCCGACTCGCTTTTCCCAATTGTCGTGCTCAGTTCCCAGCGTCCGCAAGACATTATCGATCGTTGCGTGGAGCGCGAGTTTCCTGCAGGCACCCACCAAGCAACGGGAGAACCGTGCAAGGCTGCTACCGAAAACCTCGCCCGGAAAAGGGAGCTGTGATTCCTGTCAGCCACACCCGCGGCGGTCCGGGTGTCCGCGCAATCGGATACGTCATACGACGCCCTGTTCGGGGAAACCGGGACGCCATGTCTGGTGTAGCTGTAGTGCAGTGACGCGACAAACAAGCCGTCGCACCCAAAAAGATGACGATGTCGATGATGGCGTGGCGTTGAAAGGATACTGCCACAGCCGGATGAAATTGTACTACTTTCACGCCCTTTTTCGCACCATCACCGGTAACTCCCCGGGCAGGGTTACTAGGGGGATCTTTTGGTGGAATGGGGCAGTCTTTTTCTGGAATAACAAATTGGTAGGGGGAAAAAGTTTTCGGCCCAGATATTATGAGGTCCCGGAGGAATTGAGGCTAGCAGAAGAGCTAGTACAAAATCGATATTGATCAGCGATGGTTGTGAGTGAGTTGGGACGCTTGTTTTCCCCGTACGCGCTTAAATATTGCATGGAATCGTCCGTCTTTATAGTGGACATTAAAGTTACCCCTGGAACTGCGTATTCGTGATGTGATTATGCATTACGCTTGGAATCTTCCAAAAAAACCGACAAAAAAATCCTTCTAACAAGAGCAACATTGATTGATCAGTCATGAAGTTACGCCAATTCCAGGAACTTTGGCAAGAATTGCTCCAATTTTTAGAGCCCAACCTTACTACAGCTAGTGTCCGAAAGCCGCTGTAGTGACACGCGACATTTGAGTACATCGAACGTATCCACTGAGGTCTTCGGGAGGAACTTCTTCCACACACACGAAAAAAAAAGCAAAGGTGACAGTGAAGGTAGGAAGGAAAAAAACTTCCAAATCACGACCGCTCTCTTGTCGGGTGACAAAGAGCGGGACACTGGAGACCTTTGCCCATTTTCCCTTACCTTACCCATTTTGAACGAGTACATTGATTGATCGTATGCGATAAGTATCGCATTACCAATTAATCTATTTTGAATAACGAAGAAAATGGAAACCCATCCGGGGCCGTTGTCGGGTGCGCGCGCGTACAGGGTCGCTCGTAAATACGCGTGACTGCGTGCGAACGGAATCTTGAGGAATCTCGTCCGCTTTTTTCGCCCCCCTTCAGCGTTTAGTTGAGATCGCTGTCCCCGTTCCAACGTCAGGTCTACCGAAGGCGTAGGAAACGATACTACTACCGGTCGCAGCAAATCGATTGCGGGATTGGTATTTTGCTATTCCCTCTATTTCTGAGGGCATTTTACCAACACAAAAAAAACGTGCGCTGCACCTTCGTGTGGCAGGTGATAAACTTAATCGAGATTGATAAGCCAATTGCTTGGAGAGCGCTAGCGCTTTCTTTTCTTCCAAACTACCATTTTCGGTACGGTATCAAATTGCGTCATGGATTCGATTGGCAAATAGCAAAGCATATATATGTATAGGTACAGCTTCGTTAATAATCAAGAAAATATTCGTATTAGCCCCCACCGGCTAGCTGTTCGTGACTCAATCCCGCTTTCCATCCCCAACACCAACCCCGGAATGGCAAAACGCAAACGCTCAATCAAAGTCACCAGTGTTGGCGTTGATCGAGATTTTGGCCCTTTGAACCGGATGGAATTGGAAAATTGCTCAATTGTTCGGGTTCGGGATTGTGTGGTGAACTGCAGCGAAAAAAAACGGTTAATCATCGTTCGATAATGTGCGAGATTAGTAGCACGTGGTCGCATATAAGTGGACTTGAGTAATAGGTCTAGACTTCTAACGCACAATAATGGCAGAAAAGAAACGAAATGACGGAAAAATTTATTACAACAACTTAGTCTTTTGTTGGTTGTAATAATTCAAAGAACTACAAGAAGTCCAATTATTTCTAGACATGTAAAAATAATTTATCTCAACACCCATCTGGTAGGCAAGACATCGCCGGCGCTGTTCATCAATTAGATTATTTGCATAATTTAAAACAAACATCTCTTGTACCTCTTTAGAATGGAATTACATCAAAGTCATCGTTATGGGCCATTTATTTCTCTCCCACCAAGCTCGTAAAATACACCACAAGGAGAAATTCCTCGACTACTTCAGTGAACAATTCTTTTGATCTAGATACACCCAGCTAACCTTACAAAAACAAAAAACAAATCGATCGCTTGCGGCTAGCCGAGACATGTCACCATGAAACGATCGGTTTCGAGAGAGAGAGAAAAAAATAAACACGCGACAAGACACATGAAAAATAATCGAGGCGCCTTCTACCGGCCACCATTCGCTACTGCGCAAGTAGATCACAGATAAATGATCTGACTTTCAAAGGAAAAACCCACCCTGCCCTGGGCAGGGTTTCCTTTCCGTTTGATCGTGTTTGTTTTTTCGGGTGGGAGACAGCATTTAAGTACTCATATCGCTCGATACGATCGAAATGATAAATGTTTCCCCAATGCAAGCGAAGGACTCCTCATCAGATCTGTCGCACTGCGGCAGTCAAAACACAGCACCACCGTTGGACCAGTTTTTCCAACACAAATAAACAAATGAGAGGGCACTCGGTGGAAATGGGCAGACGAACGACGGTGGACCGAAAAACATGCACCGTTGTGGATGCACTTGATCGTGGCAACTAGATTTAATTAGAACCCCGGGAAGAACCGAACGAACCGAACTGCTCAAGCTGCTCTGCAGCGGAATAAACGACGAAGATCTTCAATCGAGATTTCCCTCCGTTTGATGTAGTCGATCGGTTTCGTTCCTGCGCCACATCGGAACATCAAGATTGAGAAATAAAACCACCGAGAAGTGTGCGCGTTTAATTTCGGCGGGAGACGAACGAACGACGCGTACGCTGGAGGGAAGAGCGCGACAAAACTACCTAAAAACATACACGCACGTCACAACAGACGACAGGTCCGAACCGGGGTCCAGTGGCGTTCCGATGCGAGATCACCAAGTGAACCAATAAAGCCACATTTAAGGGCAGGCAAAACGGGAAACACCAACCGAAGGGTAGCATTGGAAGTAATAAATAAAATACGGCGCATCGAGCAACGGTGGGTTTTCGTGTCAGTAATCGGTACAGCGATTGTTGCCGACCCAGACTCAAACGCTGAGAAGGCGACTAGTCCGGCAACCACTGCTCCATTCCATTAGCAGCTCCTGCACACACACAGCAGTCAGGAGAGTTGTTGTAGCAAGCAGCGGGCAAAAGAAAAGAAAAACTTGAAAGATTCTAAACGATCATTACGAACGGTGTAATAAAACAACAGCAAACAAATCAAGGATCGAAACATCTGAAAAAGCAAAAGGTAATGGGTGGAATAAAGAATCACAAAAAATGGTACAAAAACATAAAAGAAAACAAAACTCTTTGAATAACGACAACGGACATGCCGGTATATGAAATGCAATTGACTATTTAGATTAGATATAAAAAAAACACAAAGAAACATCAACTAGAATCATGAAAGGAAAAAAATAAAACTAATGTACGAAACAACAGAAGTAAAGTTCGAAGGATTATCGCAAAGTATCAGGAATACCATGTCATAAAATGCCAATTGGCTATTCAGAATAGAAGAAACAGTAAAAAGCACATGCAAATTTAAAACTTGTGCAACTGTCATATAAAAAGCCATAACATAACTAAAACATATTGCAAATCAAGAAATTCAAAAGAAGCAAAAACAATAAAATAATAAATGCAAACAAGCGCGCTAAAAAACAGTAAAACAAAACACCAAGCAAAAAATAAAATTATCTAAATGTTCATTTGTTTCTTGTTGCTTTGTTTAATCTACAACACTACGAATTTGAATATAAAAGAAGGTAAAATGTACTAGTAGACAAGAAAATTCAAGAAACCATAAAAAAGACCAATGGAAAATAAAATAACAAACGACAATGAACAAAACTCACAAAACTATCACAATAGGTAAAACGAAAAACTATTAAAATAGAAGGAAAGTAATGCAACAGGAACCAAAGGAAAAGAAAAAAATACAAATGATAAGGATAAAAAATAAAGTAGGAAAACAAAGAGGAACAAAAAACTATAACACCGGTAATAAAACCAGGAGATGAAACAAAAATATGTTGTTAGAATTCAGATATAAAATAAAGTTACAATAAATAACTAATAATGGTACAAACACTTTTGAGATCTAATAAAAACGAACATTTAAATAATTGCTACATTTCATATCTGGCTCAAGACTGATATTCGTTTCAATAAAAACGGAAGCATCAATAATCCGAATGATTTACATTCTTTTCCATTACCATGCACTTATGAGCTGCGCAATGCAAAGAATGTCGCTTCTGTTCCCTTCAACTCCATTACAATAGGAATGATGCTACATGATGCTCGTACCACATGATGTTGGCTGATCGCATCGGCCAACCTCGCCACAGAAACAGAAGAACGAAGCAAAGGTGAAACAGTGAAGTTATTAAGGAGATTCCTACAAAATGATAATGATTTCTGTTTATATTTTAGAACGGTCGATCAGCAGCCCTAAGCTTAGACAAACCCAGCGCGACACCGACCTACTGTTGAATAGTTTCGGTGCGATGTTAGAACAGGGCAAAGGAAGGGTTAGGACATGGGGGAGGGGATGCCAATCGCAAGATTTTTTTTCGTTTCTTTTTTGTTAATGAAGGTGTTGCCTACACACGTCCCGTTTTTTTTTCACGTCTTCCCATCCATCCATTCTGGGATGGGGAACAATTTTCGGGCGAAGGAATTATTTCATTTTACTGATGGTTCGTTCCTTCCACACCGCAAGGGCGTAGGGAGAAGGGAACACACGGAAGACACAAACTTACCATCATTCGATCGATGACGATCGTGTTGGATCGCGCCAAACTTTTTTTCTTTCCATGCTAAGGCTTGCCGAGAGCGCATGAAAAGTATTATTAAGTAGGAATAAAAAAAGACGCTGCTGGTCCATTCAATCTCAATGAACGCTGGAGATAGGGAGCGGGTTTGGAAGGAAGGAGGAGTTGTAAGAAAAGAACCTGAAGCGAGATTGTAACATAATCTTCGGTTCTTCGTTCGTTTCTTCTTCCTTGTTCATCCGCAATCACGCACCGTATGCGACGGGAGGCATGGACACGTACCGGCAGCGGATCTACATATAAACTGTGATTCATCTTCACTTCTGTTTCGGATGCTGCCGAACGAGACTGTCCGAGGCGCTGCTGTCCTATCTTGCGTTGGTTTTGCGTGAGGAAAGGATTTTTTTTCCCCTTCTCAGCATCCACCATAAGGAGGTAAGGAAAGGTAAGGTGGTGAGATTTTACGCTGGTAATTCTTGCAGCGGCTCTAGAACCGAGAACCAAAAGCAACGAGGTTGATCGAGCTTGAAGAAGCTGCAGTTTGGAGCTGCCGGCAGTGTCCAAAGAAACAGCGAGATAAATAAAAGGGATGGGAAACATTAATAAGTTCCAACGAATGACTTCCTTTCTTACGGCGATCTGGTACGCCTTATAAGAACCTTGGTAGCCAGAAGATGATTGTCGTTTGACTTTTGTGTTTCTCTTCTACAATGAGAAGCAAAACACGGGAAAAAACGTTTATTATTTATAAAATTTTAACTATACAGATTATTCCTCTAAACGATTAAATTATTATTAAACATTATACAAAATTATATTCTAAATAAAAATCAACAACTTTGATCTCTCTCAAACCCTTTTTTAAACATGAATTTATCTACGGTGAGATGGTTTGAAATTAAGATATACACCTCCATTACACAAGAAACAGTGCGTGACGAAAAAAAAAACCCGATCGCTTATCACTAACGCTTTTGATCCACTTTCTCCACCATCATCCCACCGGCAGATCCGCGATACCGTCTTGTGGCGTATCAATCAAAATTCAATTGTTCGTATTGAGCGGGGAATAACACTGCAGCCACACGAACCGATGGCTCGTTAGTTTGTTCGCCTAAACATGAGGAATACGATGCTAAATTGGGTGTTGGAAATTGGAGACGGAGCACGGTTTGGGCCTGTCGTGGAAAAAAAGGGCCGAAATTGGAGGCTTAATTGTAACAGAAAATCCAATTTATGAAAATGTAGGGCAAATGAAAAATGGATAAATTGTTATTTTTAGGGTTGAGTCTCGTGGTTACAGTTTTGCTAGTAGAACAAAATGGTGGGATGAAGAATATATTTTATTTGATTAAAATATAAAAAATGTAAATGTATATTGTAAAGATGATTTATATTTTTGAGGCCCTCATGAAAGGATTTCCCAACTTTACCAAACTTATTATTAATAAGATATTGCTATCCATATTAAATTAAAATTCATCGACCGCATAAAAAAATCGCCAACAGGCAAACGAGTCGAAATCCGTGCAATAACTACACTAAAATAAGCTTCAAATTCATACTCAAAAACAAAAAAAAAAACCAGCACACGGAAAGGGGATGCAATAAGTAACGAATTCGTTCCAAGTGATTTTCGTGAGCAGATTCGACGCAACCTACGGATAGTTTCAGCAAGAAGGATAATTCTTCAAACTCGTTTAAAAAACAAAGCAATTTCCCCATATTCATGGTAAACTGCATCCAAGTTGGAAGATCAAGTCCACTCCAAACTTAACCTTTCAGAATGAAAAAAAAGGACACACAAAAGGTTTTTTTTGGGCACATAGCTACATCATAGCTAGTAATGTCTAAAAGAAATTCCTCTCGATAGTAGTTGACAGCAAAAAGCGTTCTGCAGAATGCTCTCATTGACATATGTTTCCATGCAGCAAATGAGGGTTCGGCTTGGGAAACTTTCCAGACAAACGTCGTTCCTCGCTCCTGGCCAATGTTTGCCGGGCCCATTGCGCCAATTTCTCCCAGATGTCTTTTCATTCCAAACGGGAACTTGTTATTCCGTTGACACACAACGCCATACACCGATCTGCTTTTAAGTGTGGCGGAACGAAAAAACAAGGTATCCGAAGAATCCCTTCGGGCCATTGCTCGTTCCATCGTATGTCAGCTTCAAAACAAGTTTCCATGCAATCTAAACGACACAAGTAACAGGAAAGTGTAAGAGAAAAAAAACACACTGACCACAGAAGGATGCACCGTCGGCGGCAACAAAAATGATGAGCCGGCAGCGCACGCCCAACATTAAAGGAGGTGCGAATGCGGCCCACCACATTCACTCCACACTCGCGTAAAAGGGTGGTTCAATCCCTAAGCGGAAAAGGTCGTAAGAAGTTCGCGTGGGCACCACCTTGTACTTAAAATATGATAAAAGTGATAGGTAGGCGTTTTCTGATTCAAACCATCTCCTCTCGGCCCGATCTCTTTTCACACACTAGCCGTACACTTCCTCTGGAGCCTTTCGGAGGCCGAAACTGGCTCATCATCGCAAACTGCTCATTCCCGCCGCCATCACATGTTCCACGCCGCAATCGAATAATGTCAGAATGGAAAGTGTGGAAGGGAAGCGAAAGATCCGCCGACCAGAAAAATCCAAAATACCTGCAATAGACGGAACCGATACTCGATGTTCGATCATCTTCCCGCTCGACTGTGCGGCGATCGTCACTGGCAGTGGAGTTTCGCCTTCAAACGATTCACCCAATACCATGGATATTATTATTACTTGCATTATTTATGATGGAAGTTGGCCGAAAAAAGGGCTCCAGCGTGTACTGGGCAAATGTTAAAAAGAAAAAAGAAAAAAAGATCCCCCACACCCAAAAAAAGCAAGAATGAAAGAGAAGGAAAGATGTCTTCAGATATTCAGAAGAAAAACAGCATCCATATTATTCTTTTATTTGTATCTTTCGCTCAATTCTAGGGAAGTATTTTTCGTTTTTTTGGGGGTGGCCTGGGTATACGTTTTCGAAGAACACTAACACGCTTTTTTTACGGTGGTTATGAGGAAGAATGGGCCCCAGCGTAGCGATGTATTCGACAACAAGCCGTACGTGAGCTCGTGGTACACGCCTTTGATCCTGGGAGCTGTAAAAACTGCTCCGAGGGTCGTCAACAGTGTCTGGCCGTGATTCTGAAGCAACAGAGAGGAGAGACTGCACAAATATACACACTTTCACCCACATCCACAAATCGGCCCCCAAAGGGTTGTGGGTTGGGTTTCATTTTCCAAACACCGTGTTCTAGGGAGCGAAAGAACTCTTCCCTCCTTTCCACGTGAGTTACAATTCCAGCGGTATAAACTATGCCACAAATGCTGTCATATTTGTTTCACCTTAAGGTTCTGGAACGGTTTTTCGTTGCTTGCCAGCTATTCTTCTTCTCGATCATCATTATTTCGATACGATGATGTCTGGAAGGCTTGAAAAAAAAACATCCATTTAACACTGCTTACAAGCCCTCAAAGAACAAGTCCCAGTCCCGTTGGTTGGTACCGGGCAATGGGTAAAAACATAACCTAAAAAAAAAAAACAAATGAACATGTTCGAATGCAATGTTTTCAATCCTGCTTGAATTAGAGACGGATTGTTCTCACCTCACCCTCAGCAGCAGCCGAAAATGCTTTAGCGCATTTTAAACGTGTCTATTATTTCTCTTTGAAGCGCTTTTCCAATGCATTCGAGAGCAGAAAAAGCACTAGCCATCGTAGAAGAGTGATTAGCACATTAAACATATCTTTCACATACTAGAAGAGGGAGGAAAAAAAAACAACACACCAAACAAAGCCATTCAGCAATCGGAAATGGCTCGTTTGGCTTCACGGTGAAGCCATTTAACTGGGCACCAACCGAAAGCATAATGGAACCACCATTACGGCGATGAACATTCGGAAAACGTTCTATGGGCATTGCTTGAAACCGAAAAAAAAAATGATGCGCAGCTTATCTTTATTAACATAAGGAAACAACAACGCCTTACCGACTGGAGAAAATCCACAAATCAAATAAATGACCTTTCCGGCGTAAAACAGCCACCGATGGGTGGCACAAATTAAATCCCCCCTGTTCCAGCGGTTCACCTCTTACAAGCGCAATAACACCGCTGAGAAACAACTCGATTTGGAAATTATGAAACGAATAAGAAGTAACAATACCAAAAAGCACACAACCGAACACTTTGCAACCCAATTGCATCTGGTTGTATCGCATTGGAAGTAGAATGGAAAAACAAAAAATTAAGCAAATTTCATCACTATTCTACACTAGCAGGGAGCGAAACGCTCCTTTAATGTCGTTTCCCATGTTTTATGCATTGCGCGGTTAGTGTTGGCTTGTTTTCACATCGTACACTGCAGTAATTAGACGATTGTGGTGTTCCGTTCTTTATGCATGTCTTGTCTCCTGCTGGGATGTGGTGTTTTCTATGATGAATTGCATTACGTTTAACAGCTTCCGGGCGATGGTTCATTATTTTTCATTGTGAATGTTGTAAATGTAATGTTCTATTCAGGTAAAGCAGTTTTAATGAAACGGAAATAGTTTTTACATTGTAAATGTTATTAAAATATTGTAATGATAGAAAATGGTAGATAAATGGCTAACAGAAACATTCTTACTTAGACAAAATTTGCGTAAGAGAATAGTTCAATTTGATCAAAACCTTTAGTTACATTTTTGAAAATATATTTTAAATTAAGAATTGATGTTTGTATATACAAAATCACAGTAGTGGGAGTTCAAATACTGCAGGAACTGATGTAAGAAATGGAAGATTTTTAATCTTTATTCGAAGTTGTTGTCCAAATGTGTCCACTCGCGTGTTGTCGAAAAACTGAAAACAAATTACAAAAAATAGGAGTTATAAGGTCGTGGATTGTACGTAGTTTAATGCTGAATTCTAGAAATAGTTTTAAAAAACTTTTTACATAAAAACTTAATGCTAGAATGTTCCAGAGGCTCGGTAAATCTCTACGGATTTAGAAGGAATTAAAGTTCTCAAAAAATGGTTGAAGCATATGTAAAATTTTTGCATGTGTAGAATTTCTTCAATTTGTAGAATTTTTACATATTTTTCTTAAACATTTTGCTTAAATATAAGTGTGTTTGCATACCACTGCACTAGCTGCTACAAAACACGAGACAAAGCAGTAGAATTCATCAAAAGGAGAGAATTGAGAGCTAGTACGGAGGAAGACATGGATCAATCACTACCTGCTAAGAATTCTTTCTTGATAGTTTATTAAAATATTTCCGAAAGATATATGCTTGGTGTATTCCACACTTCAAGAGTTAGTTGGTTGGATCCAGAAATGTATCAGGGACAAAGTCTGGCGTTCCTAACCACCAGGCTCCAGGTTTCTGATCAAATTACAAGGATGTCGAGAAATGGATGGTACAATCTAGACAAAACCGTAAATAGAAAAAAATCGCTGTCAAGAGCATCTAAGAGTAAGGCTGTGCCATCTCCTCTTAATCCTCGAAGGGAATCTCTGAATTTAATGACATGATAACTAAGTTATCAGTAAATATTGCAGAGCTGTATGGAAAAGGCTGAAAAGATTATCCGAATATGCATAAATAAGAGATTGTCTAGTAAAATATGATCACTTCTATTCACTAAACATGGATCAAATGTTTTTATCTACTGAGATAACTTTGGCATCAGAGACGATGGACTTTTCAAGTATTCTGGTTATATCTATAATTCCAGTAATTATGGGTACCCTAGAGATCTCCTCAAAGATGTAGGCTGAAGAGGAAAATGCTGAGGAGGACTTAGACTCTGAAGCAACTTTTGAGCTTATACGAGGTATGTACAAGGACCTTACGAGGATTCAAATCGCTGATCACTTGATACGAATTGAAGTAGACCAGAAGACATGTCCATTATTTTAAAATCGTCTACAAGGACTCGAAAGCGAATTAGAGTACTCCTGCGGCAGTGCAAGATCATCAACTGTCCAACAAATACTGTAACGAATAAAGTATATTACTGCACAATCAACATAAGATAATCGAAAAAATAAAAAATACATAAAGCACAAATTTATATATACGTCTCTGCTCTTATACAACACGATACATTTTTTCCCCCTAAAACGTAAGCATACATTTTTTAATCAATATTCCTCGCATCGCTGCATTTTCCATCGCGAGTGTTCTATTTCGGTGACAACCACCCACCGCAACGGATGTCTGATTGATGACACCCGTTTTCGTCGCGCTTCATAATGCACGGAGCAATCGACGAATTCGTTGATTTATTGCGCTATTCTTAGATCGATGTGTATCGCTGTTTGCCAAAAAAAAAACACACACAAAAATCACGCGCACCATTCCGCACAGAAATAAGAAAAGCAGGGCAGAAGCGAACACGATTTATAATAAAATGTTTCAATTTGTCTGCATTTCTTGGCACAACCTGGGTCCGCAAGGACGCGTTCGAAGCAGCGAAACGCAACGCTAAACGACATGCATGTGCCCTTTTAAGCGATGCACACGCACACACACGGTGCAGCGCGATGCGCCGAATGCACGCGGCGTTAAAATCTCATTTAATGCTCAACTCTCGTTTATGCGACTGTCAGCTCATATCGCCGTTTTGCACGGTTTTGGCCTTTTCGAGGACCGATTTCCTTCGTCGCTCTTTTCTTCCGGCGAACCCGTACACCGATCGGTGATCGCTTTCAGCTTGGGTGTTATTAATTTCCCCCTCCCATTTCCAACCCCGCACACCGCAAGCTTTGTTCGGTGGGACGGGAAGCATGCAAAATTCCACCTTCCAAATGCAACGACCCAGCGTGGTGCAGTGTTCCGCCATACACGGGCGACGCACAATCGGTACATTTATCTCGCATGCGGCTGGCAACACGACGATGATCCTTGTGAGATGGTGTGTCTGCCCGGTCCGCCTTCCGCCCTTCCGGTACCGAGAAAACCCAGCCGGGAATTTCGCCCACCTGATGGGACTTTATTCGATCGCTTCGCAGTGTTTCCGCGTGTGCAACATCTTTCTTTCATCTGCGTTTGTGTTGCGATTATCGTGCACTCATCGCATTCGATTCGCACATCCCGCGCAAAATCGCGCGTTGAAAGGGCTCGCCAACCACGATCGCAAAAGGGGGTGGTGTTGAGTACGGCGGCTGACAAATGAATAATTAATGTCAGGTCCGATTGTTGTTGTTTGGGTGCGCGAGGGCAGGGCAAGAGAAATACAACAAAACATCACCAAACACATACAACGGGCACATATGTACGCTGTACGATCATGAAAAGGATTCGGGAATGTTGATCGGTTTTTGTTGCAATGTTTTTTTTCTCTCTCTCTGCTGTATGCTTGTTTGCATCCTACGAGCGAACTTTGGGTGACCTCGAAAATTAATTCCAAATATTAAAAAAGCACGCAAGGGTGCAGAACAAAAAACCAGCAACAAAGCCTCAACACTCAACTACATTGCAACACACAAAAAAAAAATCAAACACAAAAGCGAATGAACAAATCTTTTTTTTATATATTGCTTTTCATTCTTACACATAATATGTTGCAATTTTTAGCCACCGTTGCATCCCCGGGCGGTGTGAACGGGGCAACAAAATTTTAATTTAAATCGTCACAAAAACAACAAACACATTTTGCTCAACATTGCAAGCAAAAAAGTAAAACGAGCACGAACGGAACTGCTACGTTTGACACTTTTTCGGTAAATAGAACTTTAACTGAGGGGGGAAATGGTGAAAAACTTTACCCGTGCAATGGACGCACATAGGCGAAGGAAAATATGTTTTCCATGTCCGTACTACGAGTTGAAGCTTTTAGCATTTTTATTTCTCTCTTTCGCCTCTCTCTCTCTCGGTCAAACGCTCATACTTTTGCATATTTCATGACAGATGAACAGTGTGCGGTAGAGATGGGAAGATGGAAAATGAAAAGTGAGTAAGCTTCAAACCCCCCCCCTCCTCCCCCCGCTTCTCCTTACCCCCTTCCTTTTCCGTCCTTTTTCATAATTTTCATTTCCCGGGGGCTTTCATTTCCGTCCCCAGTACACCATTTTTCTATGGGTCAGTGAACGCGTGACGTCACGGGTATCCCTTCCACACACCTTCCTTTCCGCTATCTTTCCATCATTCACAAACACACACACACACAGTCACATACACATACAATACAAAACAGGAAATTTTCAACAGCGTTGTTTCTGTCAGCTGCAGGAAGTCAGGCTTTTCCTTGCATTTCCCAACCAAAAAAATAAAAATAAAGAAATAAAGGTCTAGTACACTGTGCCTTTAGAATTTGTGCCTCGCTGATACTTGATACCGCCGAAGAAAGCGGTCCAGGGACATTACTGTTGCGAAGAGCACACCGAGGGCAAGTTATATTTAAACGAAGAAAAAGGTAAAAAACTTCAAAATTCGGGCACGGTGTATTTTTATTAAAAGTGCTCTCCTTCACAACCGCCCCCTCGATATATAAAAAAGGTTTGCCGGGAAGAAGAACACGAATGCAGGGAAGAAAAAATAAGTACAAACAAGATTTCATTCCGATCCCGAATTTGTTTCCATCTCGGTGCACAATTTAGCGAAAGTGGTGAATTGAACCTTTTACATTGCGCCGTCTTCAGGGTTTCGCTGCCATGTTCTGGCGAGTTGTTGAACTTTTCTTACCTTTTTTATAATTTTTATACACATTTTCACCAAATCTTTGATCCCATTTTTTTTTGGTTTTAAAGCGTGAACAAAAAATAGAACAAAAATAACAAAACTTTACTAATAACCTTACAACTTTGACACGTGTCATGTGATACTGTTTTCGTTTTTTGATTTGCCCCAGAAATAAAAAGCTGAAGTAGGTAAAGGGTTAACATTGTGCAAGAATAAAATATTATATGGGTCGACAAAAAAAACCCCCTGTGCACCTCCATAACCGTCTACAGATTGACGTTATTGCAAAAGTTTGTAGGGCGACCTCTGTCGGCAGGAATCAAATGCTTTTTTATGATTGGCTGGATATCTTAAAAGAAAAGTTCTTAACAAAAAAAAATCACTAAAATGATATTTGAGTTTGAGATCTTGTCTATTTGAAGTTGTCCAAAAAGGTTTTAGATTATTAAACTAAACTAAGTTTATTAAACTAAGATCATTATGCTCACCAAACGATGTCTGGAGGGGCGTTAATAGCTTTAGGAGAATCCACACGCCAGCTAAAATCGGTTCTATCGCCGCCTTGCTTTTCTTCTACCTAAAAAAACTCAACAAAAAACCTTGAACCCCAACAAATGCTTAAGATTGCAATCAGTCTTTAATCGCACGATAAGGATGCCCTTCGGGCGAGTTCGGCCTGGCACAAATTTTCCCTTAAATACATCACATTTGAATTTTCATCTTAATTTTCCCTTTTTTCTCCGGAAGGCTATTCTACCCGCCTACCAATTACTTTTTGCAGCCCGGTACGGTACACACAACGAAAAAAAACATATAATTAAGGCACGCACGCAGAAGGAAACTCCAACAAACGACCAAGGTCAGGGTAGGGTTTTCCCCCGAGCAGTTTTTCACCGGACGGCATTTTATCGGTCACCGTCCTCGCAGGTGAGTCGGGCGACAAACAAACGAAAACAACAGCTTTTTTTTCGGTTGCGTGCTTTTATATACACGACGCCATCATTGTCGTAAACGGTTTTAGGTGTTTCAGTGGGGAGTTTTAAAATTCAAATCAGCGAGTAGACGCTTACTGTAAAAAGCGAAACAAACCCATCGGCAAATAGCAGTTTTAGAACGGCGGAAATTCCACCCAGGGTGAAGGTGGAGCTAGTTTTGCTTCCGTCCATCTTTAAGGGTCTCCTGAGCGCTCTTTAAGGAACACTAACGGTGTGTACTCGAGGAAGCACAAGTCAAGCATACACACTACAAGCACCATTGTGTAAACTGGCAAGTGTTGCCGGTAAAATTGTGCTCCCATCCACCAGCACCAGCCCAACCAGCCCAACACACCCAAACGCCCACAGTCTGTTGTCACAAGCTCATACGTAGTAATATTTCTTTCAAGCAATTTCTGCCAACTCTTCCAAACAATTGCCCATCGTCGGTGAACGGGGAAAACTCACGCAGGTGGATGGCAGGATGATAATGACGATGATGGGAAAACTTTCCCAACCACCTTCTAGTTCTGCTGCCGCAGATTTTTTCCTTCTGCTCCTTACCAGCACCAGCTTAATACAAAATTCCAGCACCAAGTTTATGGGTCGTTGGGGGACGATTTTCCGATGGCACTTGTTTAAAGTTCTTCCATGTATGTGGTTCCTCCCATTGGTCGCTACTATCCTCGATGCATAGATGTGTACATGTGTGAACCGGTGTTTACCCCGAGCTTCGGCATGGTTTTTTCTTACAAGAGTGTCCTACTTACATCCAAGGACCTTCGAAGAAGGATTCCCATTGCGTCCATAATGAAACAAAGGCAGAGGTGGCCGGCGCGCATGAAGGTTGGTGGAGATTTCTGATTGTTATTTGATTGTTCCCATTGTGTTGCGATATTTCCGCCCATGGTTTGTACGGTACAACATTTTCTACCGAATCCTAGCCGGTCTGCTGGGGCTTTCCCCATTGCAAAGCATTCCCAATGTTGGAACCCGTGAAAATGCCCAAGCAAATAAGAAAAAGTATATCCCACTTTTTCCATGGTTCAACGACTGTTTCTGATTTCTTTACATTTCACACCAATCCTACCAAGTTTCAGCATTTTTCTCCTCTTCAAAGACTCACAATTTTATAGAATTTTTCTCACTTTCCCACCAACACCGCAAACAAATGGTTTCAATGGGTTTCCGCCCACTCACACACACACACACACACAAACTCTGACAAAGGAAATGGACGTTAGATACAGCTGACTTCAAGCTGAACAATCTATCCTAGCGACCCGCAAGGTGTACATTTCCGGAAATTCGAAGGAAAGCTTTCGTCTTACGCTTCGCCACCGGAACGGACCTGAAGTTTATGACGCTAACAGCAGCAGTTTAATCTCTCTTCCGCGGTATTTAAAATGTCATAAATCAATAAAGCACAAAACGAGCGTTTAAAGTCTGTCAACGGGGAAGAAACGAGAAAAAGAAAACCAACTCCAGGAGTAGTATGAGGTGGAAATTTCATAATGAAATCAGTTCCAGCACACCAACGTTGGAAAGCCTGAGCTTTGAGCGCAAGGGGAGTACACGCTGGGGAGGATTTTCTTTGCGTGGAAAAACATTTGCCCCAAAAACTGGTGATAACGGCTAACTTTTGACTTTTTCCTAACCGCCCGAAATCCAGGGGAAACCACTTTTCGGCGGATGAGATAAGATTAAAGTTAACCGAATTTAATAATGTGCCGGAACGTTCAGGAGGAATCGCGTGGGATAGATGCAATGTGAGTGAGCGTTCTCCTTTTGCGGAATAACTTTATCGAGCGACGGCGGAAACTAGGGAAGGATCAGTTACGGAGGTTATTTTTAGTTATCTGTCACGAAATGGAAGGCTAGTGAGTGAGTAGATTAATAACACCCACCTTATTCCAAAATATGTCTTTTTATTTTACAGCTTTTTAGCTTAGCTCGTAATCTTCGATCATCTTCTACCGTGGGTGACAGGTTTGCCGTAAATAACCACCATTGTTTTAAGGCATTAATATGGCCACAACACCTCAGGAAATGTTGGATTACGGTGGAAGGGCCTTTGGGGATATTCAAAGACTTCATTTACTCTTGAGCTGTATATAAACAAAACCCAGCGCCAGGAGGAAAGAACGAACCACCGGACGGGATTTGAACTCAATACTGTTGTGTGAAGAAACAGGACGACTACCACAGTACCATCGTGCTGTCTCACTCCAGGTACTGTAATTGGACCATAAAAGCTAACACGAGGTGACATTGTATCGTAAATATGATTCTAAAACAATGCAATGGTCGTAATCCAATACGTGTCCGTCTAGACAATATATAACGTGATTAAAACCATGAAAGCCATCGTCCGACGAGGAAAAAGAAAACATTCGTACCGTAACCGGGCCATAAACTGGTGAACGTTGTGGGAAATTCATTTTCCGGCAAATCACATTTCCTGGAAGCGAGCAAGAAAGTACACGTGCCGTTGGAAATTGTGATGGGAGAGGTTCGGGACAGCATAACCTCCAAGCTTTTTGTGTTCCTCCCCTTTCTTGTTCAAATTTCTATTCTTCAGATGTCTAGTTAAAGAAGTCGAAAGGCGTTTGTCCCAGAACTCACTCGAGAGTGTAATGGTGGACAAATATTATCCTTTAATAAAATTGGTCTCCAAACTCCATGGGCCGGAGTTGGCCATGGTCCGGGCGCTGGTCCAACAGCATGTGACCAAACGCTGGGTACAATAGTATACTTCCTCCCTCACACTCCGGGCCCGTGGACTTGCTTGCTGTCATCGGTTACGTGGTGTGCTCTTATTTTGATCACGTTCTTCTTACGTCTGGGCGAGCAGTGGTTTCCGCTTGCTGCCATCATTCTCAATGGTCACACGGCAAACGACGACGGCATAAAAGAAACCTGTCCCATTCCCAACATAAATATGTGATGTGTCTCGGACCGACCGACCCCAAAAGAGAGAAAGAGAGAGGGAGTATGACATTATTATTGCGCCGTCCAGAAAGCCTCGAGAGATGACACTGGAACGCGCCGCGCAAGTGGAGTGCAAAGGCCCTTAGTTCCGAGGAAACAATTATTCATTTCGCTTTGTATATTCCCTTTTTTGGGATGAAGCGACTCGCAGGCAGGCCGCTTAGACGAGTGGAAAAGACAGAAACAAACATACACTTTAACGGTGACCCTGAACGTCGAGTTGCTGGAGTGCGGACAAGTCCCGGTTTTCGGGAACCGAAATCCATCAAGTTTTGCCTCATATCCCGTGGACCCGAGAGTGGGTGGAAGAAGCAGGGCACCGATCTGGGTCCTTTTCAAGTTTTTTGATATATTGCCCGGGATGACTTTAAAGGCGACAACGTCCGTTCATCCATCCGTCAGCTCGGCGTCGTCCGGTCAACCGTCCAAAGGGGCAGTTTCGCGTTTCCCAGCCGTGTTCCTTTTGCTTTTCCGGTCAAACCGTCCTGCCAATTTTTACTCCCTTTTCCCATTCCGTCCTTGTGTGTGTGTGGAAATCCAGCGTACTGCTACCCGGTTCTTGAGCACACTGCCCGGGTAAAGAATACCATTCGGGGTTCTCGTTCTGACTAGAGCAAGTCTTCTTAATGTGAACTCGCCTACACTCGCCCATATATACCGTCTATCCAAAGGGGAAGCACAAAAGGGACAAGCGTGGACAAGAAATTGAAAACAAATGAAAATCGATCGACGACAGGCTTGACCCTTGTCCTAACTCAATGTGCCTCGGTACGGTGACGGTAGGCAAACGGGAGTTTTTTCCCTTTTTAATGACAGCAGCATTGGCACAGGTCACCGGCTCCCAAGCGGTTGCTCTTCGAAGTGCTTTTCGCTGTTCTGCCCAACCCCAAAAATGGGTTGACTTTGGGTGTCGCGTCTGTTTTTTTTTTTCTCTGGTACCAACCCCTCAAACATTGGGTGTATAAAAAATAAACCCCTAGCGCTAAGGAAAAACGAGCTAAATTGGCAAGCTATGTCCTTGAGGGAACTGAAGCTCGTGCCCAAACGTTCAACACTAGCGTCGATAAAATGTCGACTTCGGTGAAGCCATTTGCAAAATAAAAACCCCTCCATGGAAGAATTTTCTATTTAGATTATTATTTCCCTTCCGGCAAGACACGTACAGGTGCAGTGGGACATGTTACGAAACAATTATAGAAAAACTTTGCCAGAAAAACTCCAATTCTTTCCAGCTAAATCCATTTTTTTGTCTATTTGTACAAGCCTTTAAAAAAACCTAGTCCCAGACAGATTAATTAAAATAAACGAATTCTTAGTTAGTTCTACGAATGACCAAAAAAAAACAGTCCTTTATGATGATGGCTATTTCCCTGGTGACTGCAGAATGGTCTTCGTTCACCATTTCAAGGCAAATCCGTAACGGTGCGGGCTTTTGGACCCTCCTCAGTTTTTGGCATTTTATGAACATTGGACATAGGATACGCGAAATATGAGCATTAGGCTGCGGAGAGTTCGTCCTTCGCAGGACCCGGAGTACGTCCGAGTAAGGACGAGTCTCCCACTCGCAGCAAACTCGAATGGAATATTATATTTTTTTGCTCTTCGTTGAATACCTCTAGCGGTTCACCTTTAACATCCGCACGGAGCTAGACGAGTTCTTTCAAACAGCCTCAGAACCTCCAACGAGAGCTCATCGTTCCATCTGCCACCGAAAACGACTCCACCGTCCCCGACACCGGAGTGTAGTGTGCTTCTTCTTTTACTGACTTTCGTGTTTTACAGTCCCCAAAATAAAATAACCAACAACAA
>KB663677.1:374875-385129 GCA_000349025.1 Anopheles minimus
TGAAGCTCGTGCCCAAACGTTCAACACTAGCGTCGATAAAATGTCGACTTCGGTGAAGCCATTTGCAAAATAAAAACCCCTCCATGGAAGAATTTTCTATTTAGATTATTATTTCCCTTCCGGCAAGACACGTACAGGTGCAGTGGGACATGTTACGAAACAATTATAGAAAAACTTTGCCAGAAAAACTCCAATTCTTTCCAGCTAAATCCATTTTTTTGTCTATTTTTATAAGACTTTAAAAAAACCTAGTCCCAGACAGATTAATTAAAATAAACGAATTCTTAGTTAGTTCTACGAATGACCAAAAAAAAACAGTCCTTTATGATGATGGCTATTTCCCTGGTGACTGCAGAATGGTCTTCGTTCACCATTTCAAGGCAAATCCGTAACGGTGCGGGCTTTTGGACCCTCCTCAGTTTTTGGCATTTTATGAACATTGGACATAGGATACGCGAAATATGAGCATTAGGCTGCGGAGAGTTCGTCCTTCGCAGGACCCGGAGTACGTCCGAGTAAGGACGAGTCTCCCACTCGCAGCAAACTCGAATGGAATATTATATTTTTTTGCTCTTCGTTGAATACCTCTAGCGGTTCACCTTTAACATCCGCACGGAGCTAGACGAGTTCTTTCAAATAGCCTCAGAACCTCCAACGAGAGCTCATCGTTCCATCTGCCACCGAAAACGACTCCACCGTCCCCGACACCGGAGTGTAGTGTGCTTCTTCTTTTACTGACTTTCGTGTTTTACAGTCCCCAAAATAAAATAACCAACAACAACAAAATACCTTGGTTGATATCTTCATCTGCAGCGACCCTATCCGTCCGTAGACTTCTCCCAATGTACGCACTCCAAGAAAAGAAGAGAAAAAAACCGCAGCATCGATAGCGTTACAAGGCTACAGCCAAAGGCTTCACGAAAGAAACACACGCCATGCCATAAAATGCAAATGTTATGATTCCCGAGGAATCGGCTTCTTCTCTGCGCCCGGTCACCGATAGTGTCATTTGTTTCCACGCGTCTTCTGCCTCCACTGCTTCCACTCCTTAAACCGTATGTGCGTCTTGGGTACGGAAAAGCGTGTCTGAGCTTCACCTTTGACGCAGAAGACGTGCGTATGCGCCGTACATGTGGCTCCGCCCGGACGATAGTGAAGTGGTACCGATGATAAATATGACGTGCTATGCGATAAGATGTGTGTTCCCGGTTTCCTTCAGCTGACGGCCCCTAGTACGGCCCAAGTGCAACGACTGGTTATCCTACAAAGGAACGAAGCAAAACACCCCGAAAAAAGGTCTCTGGAATTCATCCACTAATTTCGTGTGCTGTGTCGGATGAGTCCTCCAGCAAAATCGCTGTCGCGTCTTCTGGAGGGGTTACGAGCGCTTCATCGTTTGCCCTCTTATCTACCCCGTTAACGTTGACCGATTATCCCGACAGCGATCTAGCTCGCGGTGAGGAGAAGCCTCATAACACACAGACACAAAATATACGATACAACAAACTTATGGAAAAATGTCTACCAACGGTCACAAAACATCAACAACCACCACCCTTTCGCGCCGTTTTATTACACCGTCCCCTACCGTCTCTCCGTACCGATGGCATCTGCTCGGGGAAAAGAAAAATTGGCTTGAAATTTGACATTTCCGAATGGCGTAAAAGCTGCGGCCAGGGAGTTTTTCAGATAATCTCGGTTCGACGCGCCGAGAGGATGACGCTACTTTCGGGGCTATTTGTTTTATTACTTGAACGCCAAAAAAAGGTATATAAATGCACATACACACACACACACACACACACACACACACACACACACACACGCACGCCCCTGATGATGATCGAGCTAATTATTTTATTAACGCAGCACTAAATTAGAATTATCTGATCTGAAGCGCATTTTTAACCACGTTTCAGACTCCGTCCCTTATCACAATGAATCTCCATCGCGAGACATCTTCATTCCGTTTGATTTAATGTGCTGGCCAGTTTTGTTTAATGATAAAAATATAATAATATCGCAACCGGCTGAAGGAAACGAATCAGATTAATTCAAATAGCTTGAGCTCTATCTAAATAAAAAAAGAAGTTTTTTCCGAAGGTTTTGTGCATCACCACGTCGGGGGACATTATTATTACTTTTAACTCGCCGTGGTACCGTGTGAAACACGGGTAATAATTGAAATCGGTAAGCATCGGGCTTGTTCTCGCCTGTCTGTCGTGCCAGATCTCGTTTGGTAAGTGTAATGAATTTTAAGCGATAAAGGAAGTACCGAAACTTCTAAATATACCCTTTTTATGAGCCATTTAAACAATCTTGCCAGGAACGGCTGTAAGGTTTGTTTTTTTTTTTAGTGGCTCCGCTTCCGATCCAGTAATCCAATCCGAGCTTCTTGTTGTTCCATTTGCTCAACGACGGTATAAAACTTTGATACATTCAATTACCGA
This sequence comes from Anopheles minimus, assembly GCA_000349025.1. Taxonomy (NCBI): domain Eukaryota; kingdom Metazoa; phylum Arthropoda; class Insecta; order Diptera; family Culicidae; genus Anopheles; species Anopheles minimus. The sequence goes on from KB663677.1 coordinate 377,326, forward strand.
AAGTTGTTCTCGAAAGCAAGTCCACAGAATAAACGCGAAAAAAAACGGACTTGTTCCCATGAGATGAAGTAGAGCAGAAGGAAGTAAAAAAAAAACGATCCCCGGAAGGAAGGAGGCTTTACCTCCTTGGTGGGTGACAGAAATAAAAGTAAGAGAAAAAAACATACCAATATCATCTGCAAACATACCGAACACGGTGTAATATACACAATCACACACAATGACACACCAAAGCCGGAACGGTGGAAGGTAATAACAATTAGAACCTACGACCTACGGCTGCACTGCTGCCTTCGACTTTTGGCCCATTACACCCATTTACGTAGGTGGTGCCGGCTTCCGGTGTACTGCTACGAAAATGTTTTCCGCCGTTTTGTTGACTTTTCCACCCCGGGCGAGTGAAGAAAATTGTCTCGTTTTTCGTTCCCGTTTCGTTCGAGCTTCCTCCGCCCCAGCTCCAATCCTTTTTTTTTGTTTCAAAGGAAACACCGGTAGCATTAACAGCTATCGATGCTCCGTTGGGTTTGGGCGAGGCTAGAATTTTGTTTTTCCTACGACAAAAATAGCTTTTACCACTTATTAGATAAAAGTCTAAAAGCCGTGTCTTTTACATCCAAACAGACGTTATCATTAATTCAATACGAGAGTGGATAAGATATTCAATTCCACAACTTGATCTTCAATCTGCCATTAAAAACTTCTGCCCACGATAAAACTACCGAAATAGTGCTTCCAGTTGACAGTCCCTTTGATTGCCATTCCGTCTTAAAAGAAAGTGAAAGAAAAATTGACATTTTCATCATCGAACTAAGATAAACCCGCTCAACGATTCGCTTCCTGCGACTTCTCTATCTGAACAACTCTCCAAGAAGTACTTTCTAACCTCTGCACCTGAACGTTCCCGTCTCGAGCGGTTGCATCGCTTTTATCGATGAGATTCCTCACAAACGAAGCGGGAACTCCTTTCGGTAACGCTTCGCCCCAAAACAACCCACAGACCCGAACCTGTCCACCAAACAACACAAGCCGCGACAGACAATCGTCACATTCTGTGTGCGTCTTTGACTTTGACTCTTTTTTTCTACTTTTCTTAATAAAAATAAAAAGAAACCGGCTCATTTATCTCTTTTCCAAAGTTTCCTATCCTTTCTGTTATCGAGCTCTTCCCCTCTTACCATCATGTTCTCCTCCCACACGTAATAGCCCTCCAATCTTCAATCCATTAGGTCGTACCGGTAGAAGATGAAGCAGCAATAATACACATCGCGATAAAAAAAACCTCCAGACACACACACACACAGCCAACCCTCGATGTATTAAAAAGGCATATTACTGTGCAGCATCCGAAAAGCATGTGAACGGACCCAACCCAAAACCTGCGGTGGAACGAGAAAAAAAGAGAGAGAGAGAGAATAAAGGGGCAAAATAATAATTACTTTTTCTTTTAATTAACACGTTTCCAAACTTAATGGTTTGGTCGGAGCGGGAACGTGGGGCCGGAACGGCCTGAGGAACGTTTCGAACTTTCGGTCCTTTCGTGCTAGGCTGTCTTTTTGGTTTTTTTTTCTGAGAGACGAACTAAAGTGCTGGACGACGACAAAAATTACGACATCCCACGTATTTGGCAGTCCGATATCCTATCCGGACCTACCGTAAACGAACCTGACCCCTTCAGTATCGGTTGTTCCAAGTGGAATGAGAAGAATAAGAGCCCAACTGATGTTGGCTGAATCTGGAATTCTTCAACTTTCCGGCCAAGGTTCCACTAAATTATATTCAAAGCTTATCCAAAAATTGTCACAACACCTTCAAACATGTAAACCAGACCAATCACACTAGGGGAAATACTAAAGACATATAATCTGAAGTACGTGTTCATAAAATTCCACTAACTTGTATGCTCTTACATAGCGGACGCTTCGTATCCATTAGAGTTTACTCGCCGAAACATGAGATCCCACTAATAGACGACACGTTTCGTTGAAATTCTACACATGTTTTCCGCACTGCGGCTCAGTGCCTTTGAACGTCTTACATCGAACACTATTTTACCCGAATACATCTAGTCCACCGTTATCAGTGTGTTTGATTTCTTGGAGCAGATATAGTTGTTTACGAAACACGACGTTGCACAATATCGTGAAGTTGAGGTCTGTGTTCAAAGCACACCCTGATAAGGCATGATCGTTAGACACGAGTATTCTAATTAGCAGCTGAGAATTGTTTAAAGATGCACTTCATCTAGTAATTAAACACACTACTAGTCCCGGGAATTGATACGCCTAATGCAATCCTTTACATCTCGAGGGTCATCTCTTCGTTTAGAACTTCAATCCCCGAGGCCTGCTGGCCTGGGTGACTCAACAAACAAAGCAAAATCTTCATACAAACAGTCTCAAAAACCACAGACTAATCGACCGCAACACTTTCGGTTAAAACGAGTCGTTCGTCTGTGTGTGTTTTCGACTTTGGCCACAAGCCAGACCATCCATCACTGCTGGACGGAAAGACGTACAAAGCACAAACATACACCATTCTTTCGCGGTCACACACAACCGAGACGGGAAGCGTGTGCGTGCGTGATGTCTGGTGAAAGGCGAATTAACCTCCGCGTCTTTTACCCCGTATATGCTCACGGCGTAACAGATGACCCCCATCGCAATCGCCTCCGATATGATAATCGGCTAGCATCGCCAGCATCGTTTCGCCGGCGCTATGCGTGCGTCTGCCTGCGTAACCATGCGAATGGGCCGCTCATCATCGTTCGTTCCAGGTGGAGTCACCAACGGTACGGAGACGGCTACAAGCGCACGGCATGTTGCGAAGGTGTCCTCCACATGCTACCGGGCGGTACTCGGGAAGTTCTCCCTTGTGTCTGCCCAACTCGAACGGCAACTGCATCACACACAGACAGAGGGAAGAACCTGAAAAGGAAGCAGCAGAAGAAAAAAACACATGGAGAAACTAGTTTATATTTTATTACCACTATTACCTTTATGTAATAAAAATTAAAATAAGAAAGACGGCAAAAAAAACCTGATACGTTGTGGTCCGTGAAACCAGAAACCGGGAGCACTGAGGCGGATGGGTACGACGAACCATGGGGAGGTGTTCAGCAGTCGCTACAGAAACCTGAATTGGAGCGTATGGACCGAAGGGTACGTACAGCGTAAATGCACAAGAAGAGCCGGCAAGCAGGAAAGGGAAGAAATTAAAATAAAAACTCAATTCCTTCAACGACAAACAGAAAGATGGAATGGAGTGACCACCGTTCGTCGCCTGTTTTCCTCGTGCTCCATCATCCATTACGCATTCGTTTGTCTCCTTTACACCTATAATTTTCCTTTTCTTCTGGCCCTCCCTTCCAATACTTCGGAGCGTTCCTAGGGACATGATGCCCGGCTATCGTCGTTTGCCTAGCATACCTCACAAGAAAGCCCTTAATAGCCACCCCGTCTTGGGCTGTACTTATCTTGACAGACCACCACACGAATACACACAGCCACGGTTAACCGCAGTCCAATGTCCGGGGATCCGTCCAACAGATCACTAATGCGACCATTTCTTGCTGTCATTTTTCATACTATCCCTCCAACGCGGCGATAACGTCAATGTCAGCCAGACCGCTTCGGCCCTTCCAGCAGGTTCAGGTTGACCGCTTTTCCACCGTGCACACCAGCCGTTAATATTGCTTACCTCATTCGGACGGTATTTCGCTAGCCATCAACCTTTCCGGGCCCAATCCCCTTTCCCCGATCGATCTGGCCGCACCTTCTCCTCCACGGTGATGCAAAAAGTGAAATGCTGACGGTACGGAAAAGGCAACAAACAACCGAATATCCCAAGGTTTTCCTCCCCAGTGTTCGACGTCTCTGCTGAGGTTTGGAACTCATCAATTTACGCTGACGGTGGCACGCTAAACGTCGAAAAATATCGATTTTGCCCATAAAGGTGTTCGTTTGAGTGATTGTGTGCGCATAGCTTCCGTAAACTAAAATCGATTGCAATCCAATGCGGGCCACATTGGACGATGGGAGGTCGCACGGAGGCCATGTTTTCATTGGACGTGTTGGGACGAGGGCAAACGGTTATCAGCTTGAAGTCTGCACCCGATATGCGCACGAAGCGGACAACAAAAAAGGTTGTTAAAATCATAATGACCCATACCCCGGCCATCGTCACGGCCTCAGCACAAACACGCACACACGGGGTGACATATTTGACATATTTGAATACTGAGAAATTCGGTGGCAATCTGGACGGCGGTTCGTTATCAGCGCACTGTCGGTGGCAACTTCCCATGCGGCAACTGTTTGCTAACCGAACTTCATGGAACATCTGTATTCCAGCGTGGGGTGAAGATCCATACCAATCTGGCGCATCTAAAAATGCAACGCTCTCCCTGGGGAGTCACCGAACCGTACGAGTTTAATTGACCCGAGACCAGTGGAAGCAGTGTTTGACCCGGCTAAAGATAAGCCACACGTCGGTTTTCGGTCACATCACGCACGGACTGCCGTCCCTTCGGATGTGACGGATGTCAAGAGCAATCAAACTAACCTCTTATCGATTCGGTGGACGGTTGGACGAACGTGAGAGGTACGGTGCTCTCACGTCAATGAACCTCGTCCGAGCTAGTGCAGAAGCATGTAAAAGGCATGTCTTCTGTGGACACTGAAACTATTCTAATCACAATGATTCTTTAATGTCTGCATCTACTTATCCGATCCAATGAAGCATTCCGACGCGTTTCGTACAATTTGTCTGATTCCACTCGACAACGCGTTGCCTGTAATTAGCCACTGATTGGCAGCAACCAGGTAAGCCAAGGTCCAACTTTAAAAGGTAGCGGATAATCTCACGTTATACAGCGGGAGGGAAAAGTTTTACATTCAACGCGTTCCCCGAGGTGGAGGTGTACGAAGAACTTGCGAATAATTGCAGTGTGCCCCAACTGCCGTTGAGTTGCGTTGCGGCTTCTGATTTGATGCTATGGTCCGTTCTGCGGGTTCCGAACCCCACCAGGTGGAGGTTCCCGTTTGGAGTGATTGTGACAAACTTTCACAATCAAAACCTCCCGACTGTTGCAGCCTCGGTCCCTTTGGCACGTTCTGATCTCCGGTCCAGTCGGCAGACATCATCGGCACCAGAGTAGGTCACTGGCGTTGTTAATACCATAACGTACCGAGCTTTTCGGGGTAGTTATACACTTTTCGCTCACTTTTTGTCCAACTTTCATTACAGCTAACCCCCAAAACATACCCAAGGTGCATTTCGGTTGCACTTGTTTCTGTTGAGGTTCTTTTTCTGCTTTTTTTGGAAACCCAACGTTTTTGTTACTCACCGAACGACCGTAAACCGAGGTTTCTGATTGTGGTGGAGGTTCCTATGCAAAAACCACACGGACACCCGGGTGCAGTCGGGTGTAGTGGCACCACAGAGTTCATTACGGAGCGTACCATTCCCGAAGGCTTCGGTCGATAAATTCAGACCGAAGCGTAGGGCCTTTGGAGAATGGTACGACCAAGCCCAAGCTTAGTGTCTGCCCTTGATCGGGAGTCCGTGCCGCTCCACATATCGCAACTCAATCTGCTCTCAATTTCGAATGCCACAACTGCATGCATCCAGGAGTGTGCAACGGTCGTGGCAGTAACATTATTTCTCTGTCTCCTTCTACCTCGCTGGAACTCAACGTAACGTTGGCAGCGCAAATCAAATAAAAAGCCTATTACTTGGCACAGGCGTACGGTTTTTTTTCGGTCCGGTTTTGTTTGAAGGTGGACCGAGATCGTGTGTTGACCGTTTGGTCGTCTGACCAACGGCACGGAACGATGCATGGATTAAACCCCCGGACTCCTATACCTTCTGTAGTACGGGTTTTTTTCCTACTTCCACAGCGGTATGTTTCTCGCCTAACCTTGGCTGTCGCTCCATCTCGCGAAACATTGTAGCAGATAAACCTGCCCAACCGTGGCAGCAGCACGGTACGGTACCCGCGCTAGTGACAAGAGAAGCGGCAGAAAAAAACGCCCATCTAACTACATCCTACCCGTCAAACGCGGGAAAACTACAGACCATAACCGAATTCGTCATCCCCAGGTTGTCCAGAGCCACGGGGAAATTGGATGGTGTTGATGATTCCGAGAGATCGCCACTTCCGGCGGCAACAATGTGCGCCCGCGCCCGTGACTCTGACAATGAGTAAAGCACGGTACGGAACATTCCATTCGCAGCTACTCCGTGAAGAAGTTACTTCACTCTAAACACACCGAGTTGTTAGTCCCAGCAGGAAAAAACAGCTACACACACGCGCGACGTCGTGTCTACATCCGATTCGCAATCCCTATAAACGACAACACGCGGGCTCGCAGCACACAAACAGAGGTCCCAGATTAGGTTTTAATTAAAAGTCAATATTTACTTACAGCGTCGGCGGTGCGGCAGGCCGAGTTTTGCAATTCCGCTCCGGGGTGTTTCAATCCGTTCATTCCTCCAACTTTCCCGGCCACTTCCCTTCCACCGTTTGCATGCAACAATTCGAAAGGCTTAAGCGGCTTTAACAAAATTGGAGAATATAGCGTCAGGAACATTATTTTTTCTGAACACAACAAAACTCACCATCCAGTGACGAGCCTCCGTTGGTAGGATTTGGACGGGGAACGCAGCCGTCGGGCTTTCTTCTGTCGTGCAAACAGACGATACTTTAATGCTAAATCTACACAGCACACGCTTATTAACGATTCTACTTATTCCACTCGGTAAAGTTCATGCGTGAGGTGACGATGCGAAACGCACATTTAAAAAAAAGTGTCAAAACGCCAACTCATCACTCGCAGATTCTTTTCGCATCTGTTCTGTGCCATGCCAACACGACGCTAATCCTTACTCAAACACTGCAGTACTTGTTTACTTTTTCGCTTGGTATCTTCTGCAGTACGGATTTGTCAATCCGTTTATAAGCGCGTATCGATTTCTTTCTCGGAAGCCATATTTGCAAATACTGACCCACGCCCAGTAGAAAAACATTAGCTCCAAACTTCCCATTCTATTTTCTTTGTCAACCTCCTCTACCCTTTTTTTCTCTCTCACTCCATCCAAAAGCTTCACACAGCTGACCCACATTACGCGCTCAGTTCCAAATCTCCGCGACCTGTCCGAGATCATGGCACGGGGCAAATCTTCGGTGTCGGTGTCTATTAGACGGATCATAAAAAAGTGATACAATTTTAAAATATTCACACTTACCATGGTGCAGGCCGGGTTCCCCTTTTGACGCGAGAGGAAAAAACTTTCACCGGACAGGTGACTACCAAACAACAAAAAAACTAAAGCCAAAAAACCACAAAAGCCGACGGACACAACAAAGCGGAAATCGAACGCACAGCGGACAAACAAACCGATGAAACAAACGCACACGAAATGAGGTGACGAGGCGGACAACAACAACGGCCGGACGAACCTGGAACACACCGGTTCCGTGACGAAACACCTCTGACCTCCTAACCCGGACACCGGAAACCCGCTCAATCGGTTCACCTCGAGCGTTTGAAATGTGTCACCAAAAAACGAGAGAGAGGGAAAAAAGAAACAAACTATAAAATCGAATCCATCGAGTCGTTGTTGATGTTTGATTAATTAGTTTTCTTGTTTTATTCACGTGTTTTGTTTTCTTCTCTTTCGCACTCGCGTTTTTGTTGTTGGTTTATTGTGAACCATATCGTACTCGCTTTAGCCGTTCCTATACATATATAATAGAGTGGTTTTTGCTTGTATATATGTATATCTTTTTTCTTGTTTTTTTTTT
>KB663677.1:417348-449269 GCA_000349025.1 Anopheles minimus
GAAACTAAAAGGTCAATCGCTTCCGTGAGCAGTAGGTTAGTAATCATGCAGGCTCTCTTTCAGTAAGTACAGTGGTGGAACTAAGTATAGATCCATTTCAGGTTAAATTATGTTTGTTTCTAATATGGCCTGGCCGTCATACAGTAACAAAAAAAGGTTTGTTGTTAAAAATCATAACAAGATTTTTTTATTAAGTTTGTTAAGCTTTAATAATTTCTACATCAGAATTTGTTTATCTCCAATTCAATATGCATCGAATAGAAAGCTCAGTTTAAATAGATTATTAGATGCTCTTAAATTTAATTTAATTTACTCTTAGCTCACAGCTTCAACTTCAGGAAGACATGTACGGATTGTATTGCTCTTGCTTGTTGTATGTTCAATTTTCCGAATATTTAAAAATCTCTAGATCTGAAAGAAATTTAATTTATATTTACTTCCACAACAAAATGAAGTTTTTTTCGGATCACTTTGCCTGAGCAGCCTTCCACAGTTATAATTACAAAATTATAATCATAGAGTTAGTGATTGATGCAAAGTGTTCTATGCTTTTATTTATTTCTGCCGATATGTATTATGTATATTTATTTCTTCCAGTATTATTCTATGATTTGTAAAAATCATTGCAAAAGTATCAGTATAAATTAAAAATATTTCATATATTCTTCTACATCAATTATTTTAAATTGATTCTTAAGGTCTTCCTTTCAAATAGTTTTTCCATTCGTGGTGACTTCAAACTTGGACTATGTCTTGTCTTATCGAAGATTAGACGGTTAAATTGAGATCTGATCAGAGCCTGAGCTCCTGTGCTGTTGAAACGAGATTGTATTTTTATTGTTGGTTTTGCAATATATTAGATTATGTCTGTTTTATAAAGGTTAATTATATTAAATATTATGTCAAAGTCTACGCATGCCAAGTCTAGATAGGTTTCGATCCATAACCTTCGCAGCTTCTTACACATATTTCTAACTTCACTATTTAACCAGTGCCCAAATATATCGTAGTCATAATTTATTCTATAAATATATATTTTAATATAACACCATCACCTAACGAGTCACCCTTATTGGCAAACGAAGCCAAACAACAACGCTGTCACTCACCGCACACAAAGAGAAGGAAAGCATTTCCACCTATCGCGCGACTCATTCCAGTTGCCAGTAATTAATTCCATAACCGAGCGGTGGCTAACATTGGGGAAGGTTTGTTACTGCCGGGTGGTCTACCGGCCACATGGTCACCGACCGCACGGTCACGGTGATTGAATGCAGTGAATTTGTTGAATTTATGGTGCAGCATATTGTTTACGTTCGTTCCGGTTCGATAGGTCCCACTCGCGGGCTGGAAGTTTATATATGATTTACAACAAAAAAAACAACCAAAACAAAAAACGAAACGAAACATTGCAGTTCTAGATAATTAGAAAATTATTTGTTCACCCATCTACACCTTGTTCAGCTGACCTCTAATTGCTGCCATCCAATAATCAACTCATCGCCCAAACACGTGCTTCCTTTCCAGTTAGTCGGTTGTAGTTGATTTGCTCGTTCAACAGGGTAGAGTTATTTTCATTATATTTTTCATCAACTTTCCTGTTTGGAGGATAATTGAAAAACTGGAACATCCTCCTTCACAGCATTGTTAGCGGCCGTGGTGAAATGATTTATTCCAATCAGCCACAGAAAAAGGGTAGTTTGGAACCATTGTTATCATGCAAATATTTTACTTCGCTACGCTACCAAATGGCAAATAGTTTGATAGATCGAATAGGGCCAGTTCAGCAGCATTTCAGCTGGTTATGTATTTTTTATACATTCCGCAACAAAGCGAAACATCCAAATGCACCCAGAAATACCGATGCACCGGGCGCTTAATTGGCTGTGGGAATATCGATTAGTGCAATTACTGGACTTGCCCAGGTAGAATGTTGGAGTTGATTTTCCTGTCTATTTTTTTGCCGTCTCTTGTGTCCTGTCACCAGTTTATGACAAAACGCCACTAATGACCGGACCCGAACGGTACCAGACGCGTAACGAGTGACATTGTTCACAGTCATATTTAATGCATTGAGGTAAAATGCTGAATACTGCTGGTAAAATGCTGTAGGTGACATTTGGTTTACAGAGAGATATTTAATTTAATTTCAAATAAAAATATTTTACATTTTTTTACTTAACACATTTAAACAAATTTTACGAGCGCGACATTGCTAGAGAGCCCGTCTGGTAGAGGAGTTCTGATATCTTGAAACCCTACCATATGCTCCACAAACTCCTGAGATCCAGAAGACTCCAGCTGCGCACAAAATGCTCCATGAATCGCACACTGATACGTCCGGTAGTCCTTTATGGACACGAGTCCTGGACTATGTTGGCGGAGGACGCCAATTCGCTCGCCATTTTTGAACGGCGAGTGCTAAGGACTATCTTTTTGGCGATGCGGATATCCTGACGGCGGCCAAAACTACTAGGTTACGTTAGTTGGGGCATGATGACTGGATCAAGTGGGGATTTACCTAAGAGGGATCTCTGGATCGACTTACCTGGAAACGAATTGAAGACATGGTCATGTCTTAAGGACGTGCTTATTCGATTGAACAAAGAAAAAAATAAAAAAGGGAAAAAAACTAAATCTCTTTGAATAAAAGAAAGAAAAACCATCAACTGTTTAATTTGTTAAACGCTTGCCGCTATTAAAGTACACCCATTTCTGCTTCCAGGACATTAACGAACGAGTCGCTCTGTACCTCTAGCAGGGTTTATCCTCCCCGTGGGAATCCAACTGGAATATACATTTTTCATCTGCTTAGCGTGTCGGCGTGTTCCTGCCGAAATCTTTACGCTGCATCTGTATTTCCAACTGACGCCTTTTTAGCTGCTCTGGAGGAGCTGCGTGTACTGTTGGAATTGTTTTACATCCTCAACATCTTCAAGAAGGGTGTAGACACCGACGTTTCCTTCCGGTTGTTGCTGATAGTTTCCCAGAGGAAATCTTTATTTACGATTACTCGCAGCAAACAGCGTGCCTGATGGGGGATTGGGAGTTGGAAGTAAAAAAGAAGCCAACAAGAGCCTCCCTGTTTTCCGTCATACATATTCCTGTGTTTGATATTGTGAAAAATTGAAACACAATTTTGTAGAAAAAAAGATAGATCCCCTGTAAAGGAATCCTTCAGTAACATCGGAACGTAGAATCCTATCAGGAAAATGAAAGGGGGAACGGAAAATACCTGTCAAGATTGCTGCAGGATGTAATTGTAAAAACTGGACCCCAAAGTGGAAACGACAATTCAATCAATATTTCAACAGGTCCGTGTCGGCACGGTTCTCGGTTGGGTCGTTCGATTGTGTGCTTATCGGAGCTTCGAAGAAAGGTTTTTCACCACACCTCAACGGGAAAGGCAAGCTTAAGGATCAATTTAACAGCACTTCTTCAGCTACGTTTATTGGCAAGGGAGAAAATCGTGAAGCAGACATGGCTAGGGAAACTCCAACACCAACCTGCAGCAAACACAAAAGAAGTCGGAATAAGAAAAGTGATATTATCATTTTCTCCCTTCTAGAACATGGGGGGGATTTATATCGCTACTGGACGTTGGATCACATTTTCGCTTTGATCGATACCTATCTAAATTAAATACAATAAATGGAGGAGGAGGGTTTTGGTTAAAATAAATAGTAGAATAAAGGGGTTTTACCATTTCTTATCTTTCAAGGTGAAGAAAACAAACATTCTGTAAGATATTGAAGAGATAAAAATAAGTTTTCTTTGTAAGGCATTGATAGAACATGAAACATGACATCGCTCTAGCTTCAATTTCCTCATATATACTACCGACTCTTGAAGATGGTTTGAATACGGTAGATTATGAGAATGATTGGTGCTGAATGGTATAAACCTCTGACTAACTTATATGACCTTTGGACCTAGGAATCGGGATGAAATTAAAGAGGTTAGTAAGGAGATCATATTTGTGGTAAAAATAATTCTCAAACACATTTCACTCATTTAAACTACTTAAAGTCCACCTTCAGGAAGAATACTTTAAGACCGGAAATACATTTGTTGCTTGTCCGCAGGCTCGGTTAAACAACTAATCTCAAACCGGTCCCTAAAGACACTCGCTCACTCGGAGGACTGTAAGCTTCTCCTCAGGGACAGAGCCCGCGCAACAGGAAGCGCCTCCGGGAACATCTTCCTCGTCTATCTCGCTCGTGTCTCGAATCTAGCGTCTTCAACGCATGGTGCGGAATTCCAGACGCAAGATGCCGTGACGATATGGCGATTAAATTTGACTACTGGTAAATTACTGCCATCATCCGAAAACCGGCTGCACATCTGCATATGGACGCACGGCAAAAGTGCATCGAGTCGACCTGCTGGAACGCGAACGACCAGAAACATGTCGGACATGCAATTAATGAGGGCATAATCACCTTCGTTTAATGGGTATGTTACGAGGGGTCCGGGTGAGATGATTCACCGGGAGAAGATGGAACCAAATTAATCACCCACCTCACCACCACTGTACCACCGTTTCGTGCCCTTTCCGCTACCCGGCTCCGGCAAAAGGTCCGAAAATGTCCGTTTTGTAACGTGCCGGGTTAAGAGGACCGGTTCTCCCAGGTACCTTAAGGAAAAGGACCGGTCCGATTCTCCCTCGCAGCTCATTAGCATATGCCGAATACCACAAAGTATCGTAAAAGCTTACCGCACCACACCCGAACAGGTGCACGAACGGCCGAACATTCCTCGGTTCGCGTGTTGGGTAACGTAAATCAATTTACATTGTCAATTGAAATTTAATGGCCACCGGTATCGCCATCCAATATGGATGGTGCACATCCCAGATGGATCGTCCGAGAGCAGCGGGCTTTAATTTCGTACCGGGCTGTTGGCAAATTCGCAACTTTTCAGCACACCGACCAAAACACACATTTGTTCCGTTGGGAAGTTGGGCATGATTTGAAATTCCCTTTGATCCGTCTACTGGCCCGGTTACGCATCATCCGGTCTGAAGGAGGCTGGTCGGGTGGGTTTGAGGGGACAGTTTCGGGCCTGTTGGGATCCAGGGTTCTCTTCAACTCGGGCAGATAAATCGATTGCCCGGGGTCGGGGTTCCGGCCCGATGGAATTTCGTAAATTCGATCAGCAAATAAGCTGCTCCTTACATTAATGCGTTGGATTGGTATTTTCGGCTAGCGTCCGATGGGGGTTTTTGAAGGGTTACCTCCGAGAGTCAATGTCACTAGGGCAATCGGGTTCTGTTTCTTCGGAAATCCTTAAAATAAATTTATTCTGCGAAGAAAAAATTAGGTTAGGCAGAACTTCTGCCGGAAGAATGAATGGGGTGAATCTTTAATGGTGCGTATTTACTTTTGAAGCTGGTCTATTATTATTTCTTGAGAATTTAATCCTGCATAAGGAAGAAAATAATGAAGCCTCTTCTTGTCTCACTTTTGCTCATTGATAACACACTACAATCGGGGTGGTTCGATGGATCAGTTGTTCTGGTGTTACTCTCCTACACGTCGTGACCTGGAATCAATTCCCGCCCAGAGCGTTCTCTCAATACACAGAACAGATTTTTCAAATACGGGAAAGGAAAGAAAATAACAATTGTATGAATATCAAAAAATGACTTCCATTTATTGAAGGAAGTTTGTATTGTAGTGTTGAAAAAAAAAACGAAAAAATTGTTCATATATTAAATGAATAGTAAATCGGACGTTCTATTTGAATAAAACAAAATTTATTCTAGATATATAATTTCAGCACGTCACACATATGTTAGAATAACCACTTGTTTTTGTTAGTAGAGGAAAATTTGTAAGAGTTAGATACAAATAATGTTTTATTGTTCATTATATTGCGCACATAACTATTTTTATCTCCTTTTAACCAAGGTTCAATCAACCAAATTCGTTAAGTATACTCGATACTCGATACTCGATAGAATTTAAAATCAAAACTGGTGAGTAAAATAATATCTACATTAACTTATTTGAATTTTTTATCAGTTGGTAGGTATTACCGACTTTTTTCAATAAAAATATATAAATTTTAGTTGTTACTCGTTTCACCTAGTTGAGTATAATTTTACCTCTTCTTTGGCATAACGACCTACTCGGTCATGCCTGCCATTTCTGGCTTACGAGACTTAATGATACCACGTAGTTGGAAAGTCAGTCCTCACTACGGGGGAACGGTCCAGATGGGATATTAATTTAATAAATTTACCTATTTCCCTTGATATTTCTTTTATTATCCAAATATATATGTTTTGTATGATGTATATGTGTAACCATATAAATTCCTATTAATATAAAATAAATAAAAATGTATTCTCGTTATTGCTGTTAGATTCACGATGAGAAGAAATCCGATTTTCAATCATATAAACAGACTGCTCCAATTAAAAGGGTATCACATTATTTCGCGATCATTCACTGGTCCATCATCATCAGCACAACATGTTTCGATTTACCTTCCCGGGAATGCAGTTGGTTGCATTTTCCAAACGCCCGTTGGAACGAAAACGCCGTCCAACGACTTACGTCTTTGTTGAACAAACACGATACAAAGGATTAACATTTAATTCACTTCTCGAAAGCATGATCTCACTCGTCGTTCCGCGAGATCGAGCTCCCGCGACGGGTTAGGTTTGGATCGACGCAAAAGTGTATAAAAACAAAACCGCCGCACCTTGGAAGGAAATATGAACCGTACGTGGCGTTGACTGGCGGCCACAATTTCCAAACAAAACAGTTTCACATGCTGTGGCCATTTTCGGTGAGGAGCTGTAATTGAACCCGGGCCGTGAAACCGATCCTGACCGCGGTTAAGAGCAAATTCCCGCTAACGTTCCGGGTGCCACCGTCTGCCACGTGTCTTTAATTAAAGATTTAAATTCGAGCACCGCAAAGATGGCGGGAAGGGAGTTGTAAGGTCATACACTTTTGAGCAAACGTTGGGGGAAAATTCTTCCCGTTTTTTTGGGGAGAAATTTCCCATACGTTGAAGGGCATCATACCCGGCGAGGGCGTTCGCTTTGGTGGAAATTAATCCTATTCGGGCGCGCTTGGTTGCGTTGAAGCCCCAGTGGGTGTGTATGAGCGTGATCGAAAAATGGTTCTTGCGACCGTGGCCATTCACCTCAACGATTGCGATCGCGTTGCGGCATTTCGGAAGCAAATCCGTTTGAAATTCGACACCAACCCAAACCCGTCACCCGGGTTTGGATTCCCCGGGCATTAAGATTCGATATTCCAACCTCACTCACTCGTTCGCCCAGATCTCGGCAGAAAGGGAATGATAGAAATTCGTTCTGTAAAAAAAAAGAAACAAGGAGCAAGAACAATCGGAAGATGTGTCTAATTAGATTCGGAATACAAGCTACCGAAGCGAAACGTTTTATCGATTTTCGAAGAACATCATCAGATTTCCCTGCCGTCACTTCCAGCGGGTGGGTGGATGGGTGGGAAACAAATTTCGAATTCCATTCACCGATTTTCTCTCCTTTTTTCGGGCATCCAGCACAAGGGAATACGTAGTCTTGGAAGTCATCCATGTGTCGCCGACGACTTCAAGAGACATATTTTACAAATTAGAATTCGATTAACCTCGTACTGCTTCCCCGGCCATCGAGTATGCCTTTCTCCGGTGGCGTGAGACATGCTTGCTAGACGAAATGGTATGCGCCATTTTTTTTTTTTTTTGGTTCCTTGCATTTCCATCGGGAGTTCTTATGAGCTCCTAGGAAATCCACCTTTTTTTTCTGCTTCGGAAAAAAACGTCAAACAAACAATCGAGAAATTCCTGAAACGTAACGCATTTGCATGTGTGTGACTGCGTAATATATGGTGCCGCCAGAACGTGAAGCGTCCAATTCCGGTGGATGACATGCCTTCGGTGACTTTTGATGTGAGAAGTATATGTTGATGAATTATTTTATATGCGTGTGTGTCATATAACGGTGGGATAAATAAGACGACGGTTTCCATGACACCTTCGATCGGTTGGGAAGTCAAGCCTTATAACCCCGGTGACGACTCATAAACAACACGGAAGCTATGGAGGCGTACCGAAGTACCGCGTTCTGGACACATCACAAACCGAAGCAAAAGAAACCGGTAGAAGGTGATGGTAGGTGAGTAATTTTTACTGCATTTTATCACCCATAATTCGGTGACATTGGGTCACCGCTCCGTGACTATAAACTCCCCGTGCACACGGGAAGCCTTCAATTTCCATAGGACACGTCAAACGGTGGCAAAAACCAGGCGGAATTCTTTCAAATTTCACCATTTTTTTCTTCCCTTACTTGGGTTCCTTTTTAGGACCGCAATAAAAATCGAACGAGCAGACGGAAACCGGGCGCAAGGACTCGGCTGGACGTGGGCCCATCTTGAGACGAAAGTTGCTATTTAAATCGTAAAACTCCCTGGCCATGGATAATCCATCCCCGGGGAGGAATTGCTTTAAACGAACCTTTTCGCACGGACCGGTCTCGGAAAAGAAAGGTAATTTTAAACGGAACGTTATTTATGCACCGAATGGGGATGGATGGCCATAAAAGCGTCGAAGCTACCGGTGCTACCGGAAGGTCAGATTTTGAGGCAAGTTTTTGTTTGCATCTCAATTCAGAATCAAAAGAGCAGCTTGGAAACATTTGCCACTTTCAACGCACCTTTTCCGTAAAAACAATTGATAAGGAAGATATTGACCCGGGCCCGAATGTGGCGTGGTTTACTCCGGGATGATCCTTCGACCCCGTAAAACAATTTCCTTCTTGATTGAAATCGAAAGGGGTTTCCCGCCGTACGGGTAAAATTAATGGCTGACCATAAATTGTCACCTAACGCCGCGCACCAAAGCCTTCCGGCCGGCAAGGATACGCAACTTCGATGACAGCATTATTTACGGCTGTCCCGAACCGAACCGGGGTCGGAACGTCAAAGATTGTTTGCTGCGGATGATGTTGAAAAGCCGACAATGAGTTGGTACGGTGGCCAGGAGGTAGTACTGTACCAGCGCACCAACAGGCACCGTGTGTAATTTATTGCCGGCCACAAGTGGGTTAAGTGTTTCGTAATTTTATCCAACCAACAACACCGGAGTGGAGTTGGGATTTTGGAGCAAGAAAAAACGTCAAATGTCCGATTGGTGTACGAAGGTGTGAGATGATACGGAAAAGGGATTACTCACATGCATACCGTACTTGTGTGTTAAATCTCATTAACGGAGCACTCTGCTTTGCATCATCCACACCAGCAATCCTGGAGGTACAGGTAAAGGATGTGCTGACCAGGTCGGAAAATGTGCAGATTGATCTCGTTGGCGGGATGGGTTGCTGCAAGGTCCTAAACTGTCCAAAGATTGTGTTCAAAGATTTTTCCACACAGAGTACGTTACCTCGCTCAGGGACTTTCCCGCAAGCACGGTGGAGTGAGTGAGTATAAATTGAGTGTCGGGCGGTCTGTTTGACGGAGCTGAAAAATTAGACAAATGGCTTGGACGTGACTTTTCGGCGAAAAATCACTGCTCGCCTTTCGGGCAAACCGGTGCGTTTATTTTACGACCATTCTCGCCTTAATCTCCGCCAGCCCCGCTCCAGGATGCTTCGGCTTATCGAGGATACTTGCGATTTTTTGGCCAATTATCCGCATATCCGCACGTTATCTTGCATGCGCCAGCACAAGACCGCACAATTTAGCATCTCGACCCGTTCTCATTTTTCTGTGGTAGTATAAATTAGAGGACGGTCCTTCTTAGTCCATCCCCAATAGTCAACCGTTCGGGAGGGTGGATTATTTAAAATAACATCCTCTCCACACTGTTCCGCCATTAGACACATACACAAACTCTCCTCTTCAATTTGGAATAGCCAAAAGCGGTGACGTTTCCAGTGGCTAATTTCATTCGATCCAATGTTTTCCGTCACGGTTGGTGGTCATATGCTTGCTTATCTGCCATCGTCCACCCACCACAACATTGGCGAAGAACCCGGCCAGCACGAGCGTGACAAATGGCAGCAGCAGTCGGTCCAACGAAACAGTCACTCGAACTCTTCTTCTCTGGCATCCTGTTTGTTTTTTTGTTATGTGAGGAACAAAATTACTGTGGCGGTTGTTTTTATCCTGCCACTACTGTTTGCCGCACAACCACGAGCGCTCGGCTGGAGTGGAACGTGAAGGATGTCCATCTCAATCTCCCCAACACCTGCCACGCGTTCACGGGACGCAGATTCATCAACAGTCAATGGCTGTGACGTTATCTTACCACCGGAACTAATCCTTGCTTGTTTCAGCGATAACATACAAAATGGCGATCAGGAATAGGGTGAGGGCGAACACACTCAGAAAAAAAGCAACAATGGCAAACGATACGATTTTACTACTTCCGGCCATGTCCACCCTTGGTGCTAGATTTGCGGCCAACCATCGCAATCTTGTGGTTTTCCACAGAAACGATACAGGAAGTTTCCGTATCTTAATTATGTGCAAATGGTTATTTCTCCCTTTTTTTGAGCAATAACTATTGTTTTTAAACAGTACAATAAAACATAACCATTCAGGCGTTCTGCTTTGTGCGGTGACTCAGTTCTAAATATGCAGGGTTTGGTGTGGTTCTAAAATAAAACAGGAAGTTGCTTATTGCGCCTAAAGTTATGTAATTTGCAATACAAAATATATCTTTTTAAGACCAATTTTATGTTTCTGGGTTTTTTTTTCGTGATTATTTCTTATTGAATGTTAGTAATATAATAGTTTTGTCGCTGTAAGACACCAATGTATGCGTGAGGAACCCTTTCCATTACATCCTTGGACTTAGGTTTTGTGTTTCCCGAAGATAGGACACAAAACTGACCATTCCACCGTAACGACCGTACCATGTGGCGTAACATCGGCTCGTTTGTGATTTCCTAAAACCGTAACCATAATCTTTGGCCGTTCCGCCCTTTTGTGCCACCCTCTGGACAAACCGCCCACCCCATTGATCATCCGCAAACATACGCACACGAACGTTCGGCCAATGTCACGACCACCACCGGTCGGTTCGTGTTTGTGTGGGGGAGTCGGGAGACGGAAATGAATGAAAAATGTGTTAGCCTTCGGTTCCGCCTGTCCATTGTTTACATAACGCGTTGCATAACTACATCCTTTGCCACTTGGCTGTGCCCAGTTTTGCCAATCCCGGACACCCGATGAGGTACTGGAAGTAGGCGTCTTTTTCGTGATTGCACAATCATATCGTTTGATTCATTCGTGCCAATGCCCGTGGAGAATTTACCCCTTGGTTGGTATTTTTACCACCCCCAACCAACCTCCGGCAGGAACCAGTTTGTCCGCTCCGATTTGATCGCTTTTGACCGGGAAACGAATGTGGAAAAACTGCACCGTCAGTTTTGGGTGTGTGCTCACCGGACTAGGGAGTTTATAGTTTTTATATCCTTTAGGGGTTTTGCAGGGTTTCATGGAGCTTTTACGGGGGTTCAGGAATGGCTTCCCCTGCCCTAGCGATTAAGTCGACCAGTCGGATCAGTGGGAGTCATTTACAAATCATAAACACATGTCCCTGCACTTGTAAGTGCTAACTTACGAGCGTGTGTCGTCCGGTCATTTTCTGTGCAACGTTATGGTTTGAGGTGTGTGCGCACAAATCCTACCCTGTCCACGGCAGTCCTTACGGTTCGCAAATTTAACCAGAGATTCGAAACCAACCGTACAAAAATGGGATGAGAAAATTGGGAAATTCTCGCAACGGACATACCGAGGCGGGCGTAGTTATCTGATCCGAACTTCGCCATCTCGTGGTTTCTGCGGAAGCAGCGGTGAATTATTGGAACCGTCCTGAAAGTGATTCGGGGCTTTTGCTGCAGTATTATAAAATTTTAACAACAACCATGCAGGGACATCTGTTTTGAGGTTGAATGGTAATGGTGTAACCTTCTGGCGTTGTAGATGCCGTGCGGAATGCATTGTCGTGATGTATGTGTAGCTGCATTCGTAGCTGCAAGTCTATTTCTTTACAGCAGATACAGGTTTTGATTGTTACGGAAGAAGATGCGGTGTTAACAAATGTTTATCTTGTTGTGGCTCTAGTTTTATGGCTAACGATAGATGTTTTTAGCACGCCGTAATGTATGCAATTTACATTACAAGTTTCAAATTTGTAGTATGTTTGCCAGAGTTACTAATGGTCTTGCTAAAACAATGGAATTTACACACTTCTTGCTTGTTTAATTGATTGCATACAAATAGGCGCATGAGCTAAGACAATAAAAATACTTTAACTTGTTGTAGTTTAAGATAATAAGTGAAACATTGAATAAGTGTTAGTTTTCGATGAACATTAGTTCGCTAATTTATCATTCTAATTCTAATTACGTTACAATGAGTCTAGCAAGATGTGTTTCCCACAATTATAAATGCAAACACATTTTCTTTAAATTATTTTTTAACCAATAATTGTTATTTCTAGAATCAATGAGCTTTACCTTTAAATTCAATAAATTCATTATTATGTTTGCTAATTTGTTTAAAACTATAATAAAATATCACTAATGAGCGACTCCGGTACAGCTTTTACTCCTGCGTGTATGCAATATATTCGAAAATACCTGCGGCTTGATTTAAAAGTTGTTATTTTACATTAAATTATTTGTAGAATAAATAACCAAAAAAAAAGATCAATGATTGTAGTTGTGGATGCTCTTGCTTTGGAAATTCTCAACAGTTTTTTTTAGTATTAATCCAAAGTCCTATCCATTACATTCTATTTGATGCACCACAAACCAACATTCAGCAACATCATTGACCAAACATCTCAACAAACTCAATAAACGCCACCCTGCTGTAACGATTTTTCCTAATAAAATATTTCGAAGGTCATGCTTTTCCCATTTGCCATTTCCCCCTCTTACTTTCCAAACGATGAACAGCCCAGGGGAAGCATTGTTGCATTTGTTTGCATCGCAATTTTCATCGCAGTGCAGTTGCCGTGCAGTTGACAGTTGCATCCATGCGGGCAGACAGGCGCTCCCTTTTCCGGTGTGTCTGCGAGGCGGGTGGAAAATTAATTTTTCCACCCCGTAAAGCTGTTTATGGCCCGTGCTTAACCTGCATTAATAATTCAACCGCTCGCCTCGGTGACATTTACAAATTCGTGGGCTACGACCGCCGAACGAGGGGTTTGCTCCTAGTTTTGGCCCATTAATATAGCACGATGTTTTTGCTGCCCGAAACCAGGGAAATGGTTTTATTTTTGGCTTTTACTTTAACTACGGTAAACAATGAAGGGAAAAACGAACCCGTCGTCGGTTACAAATCCCGAAAATCATCTGCAGCTACAGAATATCTGCAAAGGACATCGTGTGTGTCTGTGGACGAGTGAGAGAGAGAGAGAGAGTGCAAGAGGGCCCTTTATTACCATCATATTCATAAAATATTTCTCTGGAAGGACTTGCAGCAACAACGGAATGGACGCTTCTCGATCGGCAACACCTTTTGTCCTGCTTTGTTAACGTTTAATTGAGGATTCATTGGATTCGTTACCAATTTTTAATTCCATTGCTCTCGAAAACAGTCGCCCAGTTAGCCTGGAATGAATAAGTAAGCATGGCCGCTTGGGTAATGTTGGCCTCCAAACATTGGACCGCTTCGTGCGGTGGACAGCTTCACCGTCGGCTTTAAACCATTCATGGCGCGGTTAAACTCCAACAGGAGTTGACCGCCAGGTGAAGCTGTTGTGGGATTGTTTTCCAACATCCTGGGAAAGCGTGCAGGAATTATTCATGAACACTTCTGACTCGTTGACCACCGGAACGAGACCCGTACACTGCGTTTGCACCTTCCGAGAAGCAGTTGGAGACACGGAAAATGTTCCGATTTCGATCCATGTTTTAAATACTGTCACTCGAGGAAATAGGGAAAGTAGCAATGAGATTAGTTTTCCATTCCCAAAAAACCTTCTGAGATTTTCCACCGTTGGACAAATAATTGGATGGGAATATCCTTTCGTTCCGGATAGTGTAGAAAAAGAAAAACTGCACTCCCAAAAAAAAAAAAAAAGGAAACACAAAAGCAAACGGATCCGAAGCAAGCGACGAACGCTGGCAGTAAAATAAATTGTTTAAATAATGTAACTAATTTAATATGAAAATTAATGTGTTTGGTGTAATTAAATTAAATGAAATTGCTTTTACTCTTTACCTTCACCTGCCCACCCCCTGTTCCCACACATTCAAACACATTCCAACCGCAGCGAATGCGAACGCGCGTGAGTGTTTTGAGGTTAGGTTTTTGGTACGGCAAATGGCCAGCGCTCGGTTTGCTATTTTCGGAGGGTGGTCCTTCCGGCAACACGCGAAAAGGACATCGAATGTATGTGTTTCCTTTCCCACCGCAAAATGTCCACTCGCAAATCGATGCCAGGTACGGTGCCCGAAAGTGCATCCGGTAGGTGCGCCGGCGAATGCATCCGTCCGTGAATGGTTGTGTCGGGGTGCTATTTTTATTTTGCGTTCGTTCGCGCGTTGATTCGTATAATGGAGCTACCTGGTGCTTGTACTTTATCAAGGACTTTAGTTTGAAGAGCGTACAGTTCGCGATTTCGTACGTTTCCGTATCGGTGAAGTTGAATAGCGTTTAAAGAAAAAAATATATATAAAGAGAAAAGGGTCATAAAACGGCGACTGGATGGACTTTCACTGGCAATGGTGCGATGTGATTGGAATAATTTGCTATATTTTTTTTTCCGTGCCACCATCGTATGCGTAATTCTCTTTGCATAAAACCATTCGAGGCCTGTCACAAGGTGGGCTAGATTTTCCCTCCCTTGAATCCTTTTACCATTGTAACGGCAATTGGAATTGCACTATGCTACTGCGTCGTTATTCAAGTTTAATTAAAATTTATAATAAAAATTAATTTTAATAGAACTTATACTATTACAGCATAGGAATTGGGCGAAAATATGCGACAAACGGTCAAAATAAATCAAATTATCTCAGTTTAAAAAAATGTCTACTTTGGCACTACATGAGTTGTATGTAATCTTTTCAATTGTAATTTTCTTTCTGTTAGTTAAATACCAAAATATTGACTAATGAATATTTAGCGAAAAAAAACGATGATAAACTTACTTACGAAAATTCATATAAGATAACAATTATTCGTACTTTTTATTAAACCATATAGCAAGATTTTTATCAGATAATTACTTTTTAACTTATATGCTCTTTTGTATTGCAGTATAAAAGAACCATACAAAATAAACGTGTTAAAATGAGTAAAACATGCCTCTTACTAAAGAAACATTTTACGCCTGAACTTATGCAATTTGTAGTACAAACGTGAGATATTTAAATTAAATTGTTGTCATGTTTTGTCATGTCACGACAGTTTTTTTGGCGTCCAATTTGGACATTTTTTTTACTTTTGAATAAATATGTTTAAATTTCTGTTTTATGCTTAATGTTTATTAACCTAATTGAAAAATAAATTATGTGTCTAATCCCAAACAAAGCTAATTTCTAATTAGCTATATACTATAATGATTTTTTTTTGTTTTTACAAGAAGATTGCATATACCATAACACCTCTTTTTTATTACTTACTACTTTTGACATTTTAAATCAAGCTTTTAACATTAAATATAACATTTAAATCTTACTCTTTAGCTAATTTTTTAATTGTTCTTTCGCCTTGAAATGATGATTTCTTGTTTTTGGATGCACTTACCTAAACAATTTTTTTTCCGATATCTTTTGTATTCCATCGCATGAATGTTGCACATAAACAGCCTCTAAATAATCGTGGTGCGGTTTTGATCGGTCAGTTTTATTTATTTCCCTAATCCATGCCAACCCTGACCGGGCACTTTGCATCGACCAGCAGCATTTGCGTTTGTGACCACCGCTGGGCCAAACACCCCACTGTGCGGGGATTGCGTTTGCAAAGCCACGCGAAGAATGCGGTTGCATCGTTCGACCACCAGCTGCACGGCCATTGTGCACGACCCCTACCGGAATGGGTCCGGTGTGCGCGTTTTATTTCCTGTAATGAGCGAGCGTGCATAATAAAATGCACCGAACCGAGTGACAGGCTTTTCATTATTTTTCCTACCCACCGCCAGCCCAGAAGAAAACAGACGAACGTGGTGCAGAAATAAAAACAAGCGCATTCGCCGGGGGAAAAAAAGGGGTTGAAATTAAATCGCCAGGACTCATTGCCCACGATGAGGACAATTAACCACGACGACATGGGCATGCACGTAGCGTCGCGTCCTGATGGAATCCTTTCGATAATGGAGCGCATATACGCTCGCGGAAAGCTATTCCCTTACTATTTTTAAACTCGCCCCAGATAGGAATGCGCCAGACCGGTAACATGCATTTCGGTAGCAACAATTGGCTTCCGGGGACTTTGGTGGATGCGAAGGACAGCGGCAAAAGCGAAACACGCTGCAGTAACTCGTGGAAGATTGTTAACATGTAAACCGGGTGGTAACATTTTTATTAGCCACCGAATGTGTAGCAGGAAAAGCGGAAGAAACCGTCACCGAAATGTAATAAAATAATTTACCTTTGCACCAATTTGACCAGCCGGTCGTTTAAGGGCCGTTGACACCTATGCGAGGGGGTTTGTTTTGGGGGAAAAAAAACATGGTCCGCCTATCCCGAACGTACATCGTGTGCGGTGGGGTGCCATAATGAACTGAGGTATTAATTAAAAATATCTTATTAATTAACTGGCCTACCGGCCTCTAGCGGGAAAATCTTACCTCACCGTAGCACTCAGTGCGTACAGGAAGAAACAGGGAAACACAGGAAAATATGCCGTCAACAATGACGATTACAATGGCTCATAATAACCCCTTGTCCTGGAACCCGGAACTCCTGGAAGCCGAACTTCTGGGGAATGCGCATCGAAAGTCCTTTTCTTGAGGTCCCTTTTTTTTGTTGTGTGCGGGTGCGTTGACGAGAGTGAGGGCTTTTCGGGCTTGGTTTCAAAATTTACGGTTATGACATCGCCCGTTGCCGGTTGCATTCCGGAGTTCACCCATCGAAGCAAAAGGATAATTAACCACCGCACAAACACCAGCACAGAGCCGTACCGTACACAAAGGTACACAGTGTAAAATGAGGTGCTGACGTAACGCTTTTCCATCCGCAAAACAGGGGAACAGAGTTGAATGAGTTTCTGGATTTTCTGATACCGGGAAATGCTAACAAGCTGCTGACTTTGGGATTACCAGGACATTGATGGTTACCATATTCAAGAATTACTGCAGGCCTACCATCGGAGATAGCAGGAGTCTACCCCATGTCCACACTATAACAGTTAAAATTAACTGTAAACTGTA
The DNA here is from genome assembly GCA_000349025.1 of Anopheles minimus. Lineage (NCBI taxonomy): Eukaryota > Metazoa > Arthropoda > Insecta > Diptera > Culicidae > Anopheles > Anopheles minimus. Next base: position 434,722 of record KB663677.1, read on the forward strand.
ATCACAATCACCGCTCCCATTGGTCCTCTTACGGTTTCGTTGGAGCTGCCAAAGTCCCACACTCGGATGCTGAATGATTGCGGAAGACCCTCAGTTTCTGCAAATTTCTAACTCTAAGCAGGAAGCCACCGGTGCTACAATGGCCGTACTTTGATTAATTACTGCACGACTTCTAAAACCGCCCCTCAGCTGCGTCCTCCGCAAAGGGAGCACCCGCTGTGCCCGCTGCTATAATCCAATTACATCCCAGTTCCATTCAATAGAATTCGCTCCATTAGAACCCTTTTTCCAGAGTTGTCCATTCCCCCTTCCAGGGTACGTCGAGATGTCTGCTGACGGTTTCCGATCCCTCCGTGCAACCGTGCAATGCAGATGATGTCCTACCCAACCGGGAACCGTACCAATCACTCTCCATTTGTCTAACGAACGCAAACGGATAACTACTACCGATTGCTACTGCTTCGACTTCGGCTCACAGAACCATCCCACGCTCAGGTATCTTTCGGTTCGGCTTGACGCATCCGTCTGCATCTGCATTGTCATCGGACCGGCTGCCGAACTCCCCCGGGTCGAGGTCCCGCTGTTCGGTCACCTGTGCATCGGCGGTTCCAATTCCACCGGCTAGAACGACCAGAACCTCCAGAACGTAACCCGCTCACCCTTCGATCTGGCCGCGAATGGCGTGGAAATGGCGGAATTTAAATTAATCAATTTGTATCCTGCCGTTTTATGGATGTTTTGAAAGAATTTCAAATTTAGATATTACCACCGAAAGGGGTGCCCACACTGGTCCGCTATGGGACTTTAACCGGCCACAAGTACCAGAGGGGTTAACCCGATGTCTGAAGGTGCGAGCGTACGGACAAAGGAGAGTTCAAATTGTCGGCTGTTGCTGCTGCTGCTGCTGCCGGTTGATGTCCCGCCGTGTTCTGGCCACTTTGTGCTTATGACTGGGTACCGGTCCGTACAACGCACGGGACGCTTGCTGATCGAGCATTTGCCTTCATCTCGCCTGTCATCGGGTTGATTATTTATTCGGAATAATCGTAGGGAAATGGTCCCGCTGTGCGCGCAAGCGTAGCAGATGAAATATGTTGGTTGCGTATGATTTATACGCACCGAACCCGACATCCCGGACTCTCCATCTCTCGGCTGACCTGCGGTGATGCTGTTGCTGCTACACGTTCTTGACGATCCACTTCACCTGCCGCGGTGTAGTAGTGATTCGCGGATCTATCACGCTGGAGAAGTATCTCGATTAAGAAGCAGCCCGCTCGGTTCTAATTCCCAAAGTTCGCTTCCCAAGCACTCGAACGCGGACACCTTCCGAAATGGGAACCAACCGCTTGATTAAGCTACCATGTGAGCAGAAACGATGTAATTACGGTCAGGTGACTGCTGTGCCGTGTTTGGAAGTTCGGTGACCACGGTTTCGAGATGGAACTGCCCAGATACGTGCCTGGTAACGCGTGCTTGCGGAAGCTTATTTTGACACACGAGAGATCTGGTTTCTTGGGGAGTTTATTAGGGAGGCCGGACTAGTGGCATCGATATGGTGGAAGAGTTATGGTCGCGGATACCTTTAGCCAGTGTCCAGCTTGCTTGCCAGCATCCCATGGCGATAGATCTTGATCGAATTTCGGATTTTGTCTCCGTAGGTTGATCGACTTCTCTTGGAGAAGGTGTCATCCGGTGACTGCTAATACACTGCTTTACACAGCGGGGCGTTTCATTGAATCATGTTGAATGGATATTTAATCAGATACTGTGGACATCTTTTTAACAGCAATAGAAAAGCTATTCCATTCTAGTTTGTGTTTAAAGTATGAATCATTTAACTCCTGGACCTTATGTGTTTTTTTTATAAAAATGTTAAAAACATATTTTTTTCATAATTTTAAATACATTTTCATTACTTTTTAAACAATCTTTGAGACTCAAAAGCTCCAATCATTCCGACAGTTTAATAATGTTTCACACAATAGAAAGTGTTATTTGATGGGGCGGCCCGATGGTGTTGTGGCATCGGCGCTGGTCTCTCACACGACAGACCGGGACCAAAATCTCATCCGGACCGCGCCCCCGTGACTGCCATGCTACGTGGTAAAATAAGTGTAATAAGGCCTAGCTGTCATCAAATACGAAAAAAGTGTTATATGACAGAGTGAGTTTCATATATTTAAACCGCTGATGCGTTTTAAAGTTTTTAGTACTTCAGATAGTTGTAAAAACTAAAAGCATTAAACAAGACAATAACAAACGTAGAAAATTGTTTAGTAACTTAATTTGGGTTCAAAAACAATCAGGTAGACGATGAAAGAAACTGAAATTAATACGGAACTCCTCAAGATCCTTATTTGTTGGCTTGGTTGCATACTTTGAGGCTTGTTTGTGGTACCTTTTTCACAAATTTATTTTTATTCTGATAAATTGAAAATAAAATGTATTCTTTAAAATGTTTTCTTCCAAAGTACAAATAATTTGTAAGAGAATTTTTATTACCAAGACATTTAACTGTAATATAATCCTAACTATTATGTTTCCCTCTCAAGCAGACCCATTCTGCTGAAAGTTTTACTTTTTTTAAATTTAATATATTATTAATTGAGTAAAGTTATCATGAGTTCCCTAGCAGTTACATAAATATTAAGATGGATTGAAAGTAGCGCGGTTGATCCTAATAACGTTCAATATTGTTCAGATTGCATACTTTGAGGCTCAGTTTTATTGCATTACAAATATTTAGATTTATTTATGTAAAAGGCATCCTTCCATCAAATCAATCAATCAAAGTTTAAAATAGCAAAACTTGTTGTATCTTTTCAATATTTTGATTTTATTGTAAAACCTGCACGAGTAGAACTGCTTCTATAATTCGTAATATTTCCAATGTCGTGAATTGTATTGAAATCCTAAATCAGATGCCCAACAACCATTCCCATTTCGCTCGTATGTTTTGACCCGCTGAATTAATTCGTCACGGTGTCAACGCAATGTGCAGCGACACGCTGCCTGTCGCACAAATATTGACACGATTCGGAACGAAACGCCAAGCAATCCATCCAAGCAAACTCCCCGGGCCAACCGATAGCTTTGAACCGACCGGTGCGCCATTGTACGTTTCTTTCCATGCCGAGCGGCATCCTTTTGCGACGTCACGTGAAGACGCTTTGTCGGCACCGTTTTCGCGCGAAGGGTGACCCATTAGAGGTATCCTTCCGTCCCGCCATCGGTAGCGTTAGAAAGGATCCGCCTCCTTGAGAAACGTCACCGAATGTGAAGGTTCCCAATCTCTGTGCGTCTCTGTGTGTGCTGAAACACATTCTTCAGCAAAACGACAAATCGGTTTCGGTTTTGAGACTAATTGTTTCGCCATTGTGTGCGCGTCCTGCCCGAGTGCTGTACGTCGAGTTAGAAATTCGAATTTGACTCTAAGGACAGGATCCGTTACCATCCCAGAGACAGTCGATTGATAGAGTTCTTGAAAATCTCCGCACCGCGGCATTCGGCTTGAATAAAGAAAAACAGAACCATCGATGCTGCAGCAACGAAAGAATGCACCGATCTTCTGAAAGGCCCAGGGGGCTGAAGGGAAAACCTCGATAAAGGAGTCCTTCAATTGTTTGGTCTGGTTTAGTGTGTCCTTTTTTTTCGTTCTTTTGGTTGCTCCTTACGCTTGTCCGTTTGACAAAGTGCAGGCAAGTTCGGTTACGGTTACGGTCGGCCATCCTTTTGGTGGAAGTGATTTAGAGCAAAAGATGAAATGGAACCGCCCAATAGTGCCACTTCTACCCAAAGCGGTTTGGGAAAGCGGCAGAACGGCAAGCCAGAAAGGACAACGGCATTGCGATACGAGGATCATCATTATCGTCGTCCAAATTGACTAATAGAAGACAGTGAGCGTTTCAAACGACACAGCAGGACAACGGTTTGTGGTGGGAGAATGGTGAAGCGATCGTCCTCAGAGGACATCGTCGGTTAGCGTCGCAAGAATTACATAAAAAATAATTATGAGAAATTTGGTCCTTTCCAACAACCCGCCGGGACGGGAAAAAAAGGAAGCGGCTCGTCCTTTCAACGTCCGCCTCCAAAAAGCTACCGGTTGATCAAATAATTGACCGTCGGGAAATTGGGCCACAGGACATACATGCTGGTGGTTTTCGAATCGTAACGAATCCCTTTCTCCCGGTAGCCTGATTTTTTTTTTACGGTAGGTGGAATTTTTGTCCGCATCTCTTCCGCCGCCGTACTTTATCAGCTTGTTATCCTTATTTTATTGCGCACACGGAATGACTTTAATAAATTTCATTTATTTATTCTATCGAGAGCACTTCCTTGCCGGGCTTGTCGGATCGACCGTAACTGTCCTTTCGGATCAGCGTCTCTAAGCGGTTCACTTCCGATTTTCTGTTTTGTTTTCGCTCTCTTGAGGGAACCATTATTTCCCTTGGACGGAAGTGGGTGTGCGGAAGTCCGCACCGGCAACAGCGCTTTGCGGTCGAGAAGAAAGAACAGTCGGGATGCTGGCAGGGAGCGGAAGGAAGTGTAGCGAGGGGAAACGGATTTGGTGGCGATAAATTACCGATTGGAATCAGCTCTAATTAAGGTGGAATTGGATTGGAAGCGTCGATTTTTGTCACGTTGTGCGTTTTGTGGTGGTATTTTACCGGCGAAGGATTATTCAAACGCTGTTTTTCATGGCGGAAAAAGTTAACAGCTATTTGGACTACGTTTCTGAGGAATATCCTGATCATTTACTAAGAACTATTTATGTCAAAATGAGAGCATAGTGAGTGGTTTGTTTGTGGTCGTTGTATTGTACTTTATAGTTAGATGTGAATTTCAAATACTGATTCCATTTTATTTTATCTCGTACTGATGGCCGGGCAATTTTTCTTTGTTTTAATTTATTTACAAAACAGGTATGAAAGTGCTTTGAAATGCTATTTGATCTTTGCATTTGTTGAAATACATAATTAACTACCCATAGCTTTTGGAATTGTAACGTTTTTTTTGCCACACGTGTATAATAAGTCATAACACCGAGCAGAAAGCGTGCTACAGTAGGTAAAATAGTTATGAGGGAAATTTATTTTTGAAACGATATAAAATTAAAATGTTTTTGATTAGAATCAAATTTTCTGAAAGTTTTATATACTATTGAAAATATAAAACCATTTCAATTCTTTAAAATTTTACAATTTTTTGATAAGCATATTGTACAAACGTTAATAAATACAGAGTCAAAAATCAATTAAAACGTAGTAGAAGAAATACTTTTTTTATTATGCAATAACCGATTGTGGATTCTTTCCTCAATATATACTATTGAATACAAGTAACGAAACATCCAAGCAACTCAAATATTAAATAACAACTTATCAACAATGATGAATCATAAGATACTGAGAAAATATGATAACGATAGTCGTATTTGCATTTATTTCTCAAGAAAGTATAGAGAAAATAATATTTTCAAGATCAGTCAATTTTATAATTTTTAATTTGCTTTTAAAAGCTCTGCATTACACATTTCTTCACCAGGCTGAACATCCCCAAAGTCTCTATAAAACAATCAAACAACAACAACAGGCCGAACATTGCTCCATATAACAAAACCAAAAGAAGACTCTTAAAGATCTTCAAAAATTACGAGTAATTTAAAACGCACTCGAATATTTTCAATGCGCTCTTTTACAACATTTTGCAACTTTTAGTAAACTCTAAAATGCATGCTATATTCCGTATATTTTGAATTATTTTTTTTCCCTGGGTATATTTTGGTTCGAATTTTTTAAACCATAATTGTAGCATTAACCTCTCAAAATTTGTACACAGACAACCCAGATAAAGTGAACACACCATATGCAGAAGCAAACAGAATAACAGAACAGGTATAAATCGTTGCCACTATTCTTTCTAACTTTTACCAGTTATTCTAATAAAAAAGTAGCCTTATAGTTATGTGACGAACTGTATTACAAAAGACAATGCTTTGAAAAAAACTAAAAAGACGAAATTGTATTGCAAATAGCATATTTTGAGGCACAGTTTCTTCCGTGAAAATTTAATTAATGTTTTATGCTTCTGGAATTTTATTACAAAGTTAACTTTGATCGAATCTCATTACAATTTACAGCATCCATTATAACACTACTCGCTCTTACAATCCGATTATACAGATCGATCGGATCGGATGGATTTAGCACCATCCTCAGCACAAGTTAATTATTGTTCCACAAAGTACCCACCAACATGGCTGTTCCAATTCCCACCCAGCTTCACTTTTAACCTCAGAAAGTTGTACAACAATCGTAATACCCGGCGGATGGAAGCTTACTGCCAGCTATATCCATCGAGCCTGATAATTCCCTGTTTATCTAAAATCCATCTTTTAAATCCCCAATCGATGCAAACGGTTCACTGATGCACGAAGCGTACACGGTAGCCTGGTATAGATTTATCAAATATGAATGCGAACCTAAAACCACTTTTACTGAAACGCCAAACTTTTAAAGCCACTCCCATCCCCCGGTATCTCCAACCTGCCCTATAGAAAGACGTACCGAGGCCAGGGATAACAAATCTTTCCAGCACCCAAGCGCACGGGACGATCGGTGCGTGCTTGTTAATCTCGGACCCGAAAGGCTTCGGGCGAAATGGGCTTTTGCTCTCATAAATCGATCCGGTTTTGCAAGAGTTACAGAATCAAATCCACAGAATGCGCCCTGCGCTGCAGCCCTGCGGGATGGTTCGACGTTCGATAAACTGCATGCTGTAAACTTGCACCACCGTAGTCGCGGTTATCGGTACCGGGTGGCAGTGGACCGGATTGCATCGAACTGTTGATCATGAAACTTCGCAAATCCTCTTCCGGGGATTTAGTTGCAAGCGGCAAGCGGATCTTCGAAGTTCCTCCCTTGTTTTGTGGGCGCAGCGACCTCGCTTGGGCCTGCCCATGGTTGTTTGCGGGCACCGGAAGTGGCAGCTCGTACCCAATGCTGGCGCTAGTGCCTCATAAAACATTCATCCCTTCAGTAGCAGCATAGCGTCCAAATCCGTACAGAATCCGTTCGATCCGAGGCTTGGACGAGACACGGTTCACGTTTCAGCCCCAGCGGCTTGTGCAACACGTGTAGCACGTCGCTTAACACGCATTCGACGGATTGCTGTAGCGCAAAAGGGATTGCAGTGGACAAGCAAATGACTGCCGGATGCACGCGCGTACACACACACACACAAAGGTACCCTTGCGCGTTCGATCACAGGAACTCGTTGTGAATAATCGATTGAGGTTGCGTGTTTTCTTTTGGAAATGGTTTCACTGCTTCCTGTACTTTTATTTATTCCCTTTTTTTTGTTCCAGTGCATTTCAATGGGACGAAAACAAACGAACAAAAAAACAGGACGAACTGTACTATTTTGTTGTACGCTGGATAAATCCACCTGTGTACGAATCTGTACTTGTTTTCCCCTTTTTTTCCCATCCACCATTTTCCACCCCGAGTTACATGCCAGCCTGATTTTTCACCTGCAAAACTGTATTCCATCTTCCTGCACCCTGTCGCTGTGCGGGTGCCATATGTGGAAATTTTTATCCATGGATTGGTATGGGTACCACCCCACTTTTCCAGGAAAGATATTCATTTTCCCGTACGTGCAGGTTACAGTGTCCTGGACTCGAAAAAAAAGGAAAAACAAACAGAAAGGGGGAAAAAGAATCCAAAAGGGACATAATCGAACATGCACCCGATCGCATGAATATGTTTTGGGAGAGTCTTTATTTTATTTGTACCTTTATTCTCGCAAGACCCGTCCGGTTGGGGTTTCGATAAATAAATAAAAAAAACTGCACAGTGGTGCAATAAAATATGCACAACAAATGAACTAATAAATATTAAAATCCGGGGGAAATAGCTACAGTGATGTTTGGATTTAACGGTGGCTTTAGCGTTAGGTGGGGTGAGGGGGAAACAAAGGAAGGGGACTGGGATGGCAGGCACAGTGGAAAACAATCAGAGTACATTTTCTGCTTTTCGTTTTGTCGAAGGGGGAAATGTTAGGGACACTCGAAATGGGTAAGAGTTCGGTGTAGGAATTTTAATCAGCTGTGCTTCAAACTGTCCCACCGGTGATTGAATGGTGGAAACGCCTATGTTCTGTTTTATTTGCTCTTGTGCTACAAATGTTGTGATAAACAATGAATATTTACAAAATATTATAAAGGAACGCAGATTTTTTTAAAACGAGTTTAGCATCCCTGCATTAGCAATCGTTTTTTTATTCTATGTATGCACATTGCATACTTTTAGGCGGTTTTTAACGAGAAAATCGATTTGTAGATCAAATTTATTGCATTTTGCTTGCATTTATATAAGGATTTAAAAATAGGTAATTATACTTCAAGATGAAGTAATAAAGCAAATGATTCGATCAATTTTACATTGCCGCTAACAATTATTTTAAAACAATGATTTTCGTAGACAGGCAATACCAAATAACGAACAAACCAACCCTGATGCATGCAGACCAACTCATCGATGGACAAATGGGTTTCGGATTTTTTTTTTTTGATAAATCTACCCAAGCTTGTATACACTACCGTTTTCGAGACTACGCAAGAGTCTACATACCACAAATATAGTATCGTGAACCATAAAAAAGCCCCAACAAAATCTTCCCTTCAGACGCAAAACCATCGCACTTGAACCCAGTTGGCACGTGAAACCGATCTGTTACACTAACCGTAGTTCAAAGCCCATCGTCCGAATGGGCGAGAAAAAAAAACCTGCTTGGAAATGAATTTGGTAGCATATGAGATCTATAAATAAAATATGCTTCGATTCCACTTTGAACCATAGAAACCCCCGAAGAAACGTCTTCGGAAGGCTCGGTTCGATAAGGCGCCATTCGGGAGTGTTGGTGGGAGCAGTTTTCTTCGTCTGCTTCTCCTAGTCGCACGTGACTACTGATCCTAGAAACAAACGTAAAACCCCCCCAAAACGTCCAATGTTTGGCTGTGCAATCGTGCCTTGGGATGGGTGGATATAAAATTAAGAAAATCCCTTGGCCAAGCAGCTTCTTGCGATCTGTGTTTAGCTGTGTCTGTTGTTTTACCATTTTTATCATTCACAACCGTAGCGCACGCAGACGGCAGACCATCCATCGTGTCTGCACGGAAGTCGTTATATGAAGCGGAAGTTCCAGGACAAACGCTGAACGGTACGGAATAAGCAGAAATACAAAACCTGCTGAGGTCTTGCAGTGTTGCATTATTTTAAACTGCTGCTCTAGCCCACTTTTCGGTCGAGCGCTGGAACGGAGGATAACTTCGGAGCAAAATCTTAAAACAACAGAGATAGAGAGACGTTTGGAAAATATTCTCCATATGCGAAACTTACTTCCTAAATTGGAAAATTAAAACATATGCTAGTATGCAGATATATAAACAAAACGAATACCCATAAACCTTCGGTATCTTAAATGGATTGATTTTTGTTTGCTCGATGTAGATCGCCATCCATCTGTAACGTAATCTGTTACACGATCAATTACAGACACTAAAATATTGACATAACCATTACAACCCCAACACGAGTCGTGGTAACGCACTCAACCGTCCACTGAAATCTGATCCATCCATGATTATTGCAAACGCTAATCGATTCCGATCGTTTGCGTGCTGGCGAAATTAACCTTTCGCAATAAATTAAACCGACCTCACCATCATACGCGCGGTGTGTTTGTACAAATAAAAAAAAATCATAACTCACTCTAATCAGGAGCAACCTAGAGCATTTATTTCAATTGGATGTGTGTAGCCCGTTCCGTGGGGTGTCCTGGGATCTTCCCCCAAAGTACGTGACAGTATTCATTTCCATACCATTAATTTGGCTTCTTAATGCAAGGATTTTGATTGTGTGTGTGTGTGTGTTTGAATGGTCGTCTTCGAATTTGTGCTGGAGGGTAGAGCAGGAGATAAACCATTACGACCCCTTAATTGATGCGTATCAAGGCCCGGTCGAGGCTTTTATCGGCCCGAACACATGTTTCGATGCCGTCTGTTTGCTTTATATACGATTCGATTAATTTCACTCTACCGTGGCCGGGACAGACAGTCCTGAAGGTACCCTTCGCAGCCATCGATCGATAGTTTTGCTGGAAGGTTCGGGGGAGTGATGAAAATTCGTCCGCACTGCTAGTAACATCATGCGATGGACGACGAACTCGATTTATCCGTTTGTTTACCGAAGCGTCGAAAGCAATAAATAAACGCACATGTGTAATTGCTGTTAATTGCAATCACCTACCACCAATCTGTGTCCCATTTTTCGGCGAGGGATCGGCAACGAGCAGACATCTGGAATTCTTCCGGGATGGAAAAAGTTGTCCATATGCTTGAAGTTGTGCGTACGGCTAGAAAGGCCGAAAGGGGACAGGAATTCTTCCCGGCTTGGTATATCCCGAGTTTGTAGCTTAGCCATAAGTTTAAGCCTCATTTAGATGGGTGTTCTTACTGAGCAGGATATCGACGAGGAAATTTATCGAAAATTAATCCGTCCCCACACGACACCGACAACAAATGCGGAAAATAGGGCTAGGGACACTACAATGTGACTTTTACCATTTCCAATTCAACGCAGCGATGGAATTCTTATCTCACTCTCAACTTCAGGATTGCTTGGAGATGTCCCGAAAACCAAGGCAAGTTGTCCCAACCATAGCTTCTGAAGGACGCAAAGATTTCGATTACTGATAATAGAGCTTCCCAGACCGGGTTCGTCTCTGTGTCACCAATGAAATGACCAATTCGCAGCAGAGGAGCACGGAGATGGGCTGTTCAATATCCCAAGTACTCCGATAAGTGCAAAGACAATCTGCACAGAAAATAACCACCATCCAGGGAATGGAAAGGATCTCTCTGACCAGCTGTTAATTCCGGCGATTATTAACTTTAGAGAGATTGTGTTCCTAGCGCTTGCGGGAAGCGTTAAGGAATCGGCCGGAAAGCTGCTGTGAAAATGGTAACTACTTCTTAGAAGCTAGCCGGATCGATTCTTCTCTAACTTATATCTCTGCGAAGCTAAGCGCTAAGGTATTAGATAGGCCTTTGGCATTTGAACGAGTCTCCGGAGCAATGGAATCACTTTGCCTGCCCGCTGTCGATGGTCTGTTGCACGAGCTGCGGAGAATTCCTGCAAATAAAATAAATAACTGTAAGCAATCGAAACAACGATAATCGTTTCGCTCACCGGGTTTTGCAGGATGGTTGGAAGGAGGCGAGTTGAAACCGAACGCATACGTACACATCTGACCAGTGCGGATGGTCCGGACGATCGACAGCTCTAATTAGTTAGTGTTAATTGCAAATTAAACCGGCAGGTAAGATTATTGGAATGATTGTGGAGGATTCCCTGATGTCGGTCAAATGACATGCCGTGCCTACTGGCCCTGAAATGCGCATGGAATTCTTCTTGGAACTATGTGCTTTCTATGTGATGATGACTGCAGGTAGGCCATCATTTACCTCTTCATTATGATGTACCGCATGAGTTCTTTAGTCCCTGGGAACATTTTTTTTGATCTCTTATAGTTTAATGAATTAAAGTCGAAATAAATAGTTGTGAGAAGTGCTCCCGATGAAAACTGGTATAATATTACTGGTGTAAGTACGTAAGTGTAAGAAATACATGCAATCTTGGCGCTGTTCCGTTTGTAACAGTTTATTCATCTGTCCGAGTTCATTTTACATGCGTAGTTCATTTTTAAATTCATCCATACTTTCCTAATTGTCAAATCCTGTAGCGTTAAGTAGTGTGTGTTTATATATCATGGCTGAGTTCCTTCGTCGTAGTTCAAAAGATAAAACTCATGGAATATTTCAAATGAAAAATTTAAAATCTCACAATAGTAGACTAAGGAATAGTGTACTTTTACAAACCATAGACCTCTTCAATTTGCATACCCTAAATGTCATTTTTGAAACCACACCGCACACTGCTCAAGTGTTCAAGAAGGCAAAGAAGTGATCACAATTCCACGGTAATGGTCCGATTAAAACCAGCGGCAAATATTATTTTAAATGGTTCCGCTTAACACTTACCCGCCACGCAGGAATCGTCGGCTATAAGCTTCGCTTTAGTTACCGGAAAATGGCATTGACACACCATCGCACCATTGAGCGGCAGAAACTCCACCATGGTAGCCTTCCATTACTGTCGATAGCTTTGTAGGGTGGGGTCATTTTCCCATTTTTCCATCCGAACTGAGCGTAATCAGACACATTAAAACATTTCACAAAATCCCGTGTTGCAGCGTATACCAGCGTTTTCCGTTCCAGTGCAGCCGGAAAAATCAAATGGATGGCATGAATTTTTACGATCTTGCTGGGAAATCGTAAAACCGATGAGCATAGCGCAACGGCGAAACATTTAAGCGGCGATGAAGAAGAATATCTGTCCGCTCAAACACTAACTGTCTGATTGGAGGAAAATGAGCAACGAGTCATTTATGGCTCATCCTTCTCTGGACTCCCTCCCGTTAGGGTGAAGAAAATATGAGCTAAATTGCATTCGGTTCCCCGAAGATTGCTGCACCGTACCGGACAAATCATGCACAAGCCGGCGTACCAAGCGAAACAGTCCATTAGAAGGAATCCCATCGGGAGGTGGATGAGTTCTCACTCTCCCAACCGCTCCAGGTTTTTGCTTCGAGTGAAAATTGAGCGGATCATGGTTATGAAACGGAACCTTGCATGCAGCCAAAGTGTTCGTGTCCCTCCCAATAACCCCATGGTTTACCAACTTCCCAAAAACCCTTCGCAACATCAAAGCACACTGGCGTTTTGAATGTTGGGATCCACACACAAAAAAAAAATACACCCACCCCGAACGATAAAAGCTAACTTTTTCAATTAAAATAAATTGTTGAATAGTGGCGGGTATACGCCCGCGCGTTTTGAATGTACTGGGTGGTTGTTTTTCGGTTGTGCAAGTGTAGTGCCGCCACAACACGTATACGTTACCAAGTTGAGGGTGAATTGGGTACAAAAACCCCTCTCTACGTTCGGCCTGTCCAGAAAGTTCGGTGCCCGTGACATTCACACGGAGCGCGGCAGTTTGTCGTTACAGTTCGGATGGTTTTGATGTTTTGTGTAGTGCAGAAAGGTACACTAAACTAACGACTAACGTTTGCACTATTTTTGGACAAATTTTGATATGTTCAACATAAGCATAAATGCGAAACAATTGCTTCAAAATTATTCCAATATGATGAGAGTTATCAGCCTACATGTATGCAATGCGAACAACAAATTGTATTATTGTATTGCATTTAGACAAACTAAGGATTATTTGTACAATGCGCAAAGACTGTAAATTTTCCAACTAAACCGCCATTATTCAGTTAGTGCTGGTTTTTCGATGCTTTTTTTAATTGAATTTAAAAAAAAAAGTTTCATATCGCTTCCATTCCGCATGGTTAATCAATCTCCATTTCGCTAGTGTGCAGTGCAAACAACATGGTAGACATATTTATTTCAACATAAATTGCATCACACTTGCACCATCAAACGAATACGTGTCGGATTTCCTTCAGTTGAATGAAATGAATATTTCACCAGACTCAAGTGTTGCTTCATCTCACATTTCAAAATGGTTTTCTCAATCCATTCACACACTGTTTGAATGTTTCGAAATATCATTTTCATATCGTTCGGCTCATCGAAACTGCAACATTGTGCACGTTGGTGCATTTTTCTGACTGCCCCAAATTGCTGCATGTGACACATTTTCTCCGGCCGTCGGTTGTAGCGACTTCGATCCGTCGCGTTGCATATAATTAACGCAACACTATAGCGCTTCCGATCGTTCGTCAACAAGGTGCAACAGGGTGTGTCGACGTCCTTAAGTCGGGGTTGAATTTTAATGACGGAAGCCTGACACTTCAACGTCGAGAGGGTTCCGTTGCTTGCAGCTACGATGTGTGCTGCAACGATCGAATCCATCACGTTCGATCTGTGACTATTGCTGAGCACGGTGTACGAATATTCAGCAACGGGCCCCACGCATAACCCACATCGAAGCCATCGAGAGCCATCCGTCGAACGTGGCGGAACAGGGCGTTAATCGAAAACCGTTTCCGCTCGTTTTCGCGAAATGAACGAAACATGCAGCCGGTGCGGAGGGGTTTGTAATGGAAATGGAGGAAAACCCTCCTCTCCCCCCACCCTCCCCCCCCACCGGGCAGTGGGCGAGTATCCGGCGATCCGTGGCAATTTCGCTCCGAGGACATCCACTTGTCGTTAGCACGTTAAGTGTTCTTCTTCATTATCATTATTCATCTTCCGTGTCCATTTCCGGTGCACGCCAATTTTCGAGCAGCACTTACTTTCGCAACTTATCCGGCCCGTCTCCTGCTTTGCAACGTTTGTACGTCCATCATGGCCGTCGCATCCGCGACGCATTTGACGAGTTTCCGCATGGCAGAAATTTACCATCAAATTCACCAAACTCGAACCGTAAGAGTGGGGCTTAACGATGAACGATTT
>KB663677.1:467607-482810 GCA_000349025.1 Anopheles minimus
GCTATAAGGCTTGCTAAAGCCTAGTGGTCGACAAAACCGCGTACGGCTATTTTATGAGCCACATTCTTTTGTTCAATAGATTCGAATAGTACATAGATCAGTCTTCTTGGTTGCCACAACGATTTATTTGGTCATGCCGGCCATTTCTGGCTTACTAAACTTATTAATACCACGTAGTTGGATATTACGGGGGAACGGTTTGAATGGGATTTGAACCTCAGTCCTTGCCGTTGAAAGACCGGCGCCACTATCTCATCGGTCACCAGAACGTCCCTAAGGCTTAGGTGAATAAAATCTACAAATTGTTGAAATTTCTTTTGAGATTCTGGGATGTTTGGTGTTCACTTTCTTAACATGTGCAATATACTTCTTCTACGTTCTACTATAAACGTCTTTTAAGCAATTACTAATTGGTAGCACTAAGTTTTAACAATCCCAGAGTCCCTAACAGCTGTTCTCAGATTTAGGCGTATTATATTATACATACGAGAGCATTAACAAACCCAAAATTCGCAGTTCCTGAACCCAGACTTTCACCAATTGACGTGTGAAAACACGATTACGATCTATTCGGTCATGTTGGCCTACTAGAAATACTTTCCTACGAGGTATATTTTCCTACTAAACCTATTGGTTCAATGTAGCTGGCTAGTCAATTTCAACAGTCAGTTCATTTTATCAAATATTTTTTTTAATAAAAGAACTAAAGATTACAACTTTGTACTTTAAATCTTAATTTCTTATGATTTGTTAAGATATTTAGCCCTTTGTTCCAATCATTTTTCATTTACCTTGGTATAGGTTCTCATTAAAATTCTTGAATATCCTTCTACTGTACATTTCCCCAGGTTTATAATATCGAGTTTCGGCAAATGCAATCTGCAGCAGCAATTAATGAAGCAACTGACATTAAGTTTTATGTAGCCAACTACTTCACTTTAATAGGCTACTTTACTGAAAGTTACTACCTTTTAAAATTCTTCATTGCCATTTTTATGATAACTTTCATATAAAAAATATTTGCATTCCCACCAGAATCGCCCGAGCTATCGCCATCACCTGGATCACATGTACGTGGTGTAAGTCGATAAAGGCGCGACGACAATATCGCAAATTGAATTTTAAACTTCTCGCAAAAAAGGAACACCCCAAACATCCTTCGCTTACATCCTGCTGGAGTGAAACTTTTTTCTAGCGGCCCGAAAAAAAAAAAACCCACTCCCGCTTCAACCCATACCCGTACCAACTCTTGCGTCATCATCTTTTCCCGTTCCAAGGATTGCCCGGTTTTTCTAATAACGGAAAGTGTGTTATTGATTACGGTTACAGCTCAATAAATTCTTCCATCGTTCGCCGAGACTGCAGTGCAGCGTCGAGTCAGGTCTCGAGTTCGCGAGCAGAACGGTACACGAAATGGCAAGCGCAAAACCAAACCGAAGAGAAAAAGGCACCGTGGGATGAGTTTCTTGCGCTATCCGCACACCGGAACCGATGGCCGTGCGATTACGGTGCAATACCCGGAACGCAGCAGTTGCATCACTTGAAGGCATTTCTTCGTTTGCGAAGGAGCGAGTGCAAAATCCACCATTCAGCATCTCTTCAGCTGCAAGGAATTATAGAAATTGCTACCCCTCGAGGCAGATTTGCCGTTTTGTTTGTTGTTGTTGCACTGAATCCGTGTGCATAAATCCATCATCGTTTCCGGATCGCCTCGACTGCGAATGGTTGTTTGCCTCCGGAGATTTCTCCGACTGCCACTTCTCCGCTGATGGCTTTCGGTTTTTTAATCCTTTACGAGCCGCGGTTACTTATTGGATAGGAAGCATCCTTCGGAAGCGCTCCTGCTTGAGCTTGTGGTGGTGTGAGTCCGTTTGAGAATCGTGACGGACACTTTTATCAATGCCCTCGGGTGCAGGAGTATTCATGCAGACTGATTGATCTCTCACAATCCTGCAAACGTTATACATTATGCAACGAGATAAAGATCAAAATAAGATGCGAATGGAGAGTCATAAAATAATGAAGTTTTGTAATATTATTATTACCAATCGTAATAATAAAATGTGTTTGATGTATTTGGCACGGAAAACATCGTAAAAAGAATTCATATTGTCACAGAAACCGAGGCAATGGAGTTAATACTTCTTTGGAAGCATAAAACAGTAAATCACGTAAAGACGCCTAAATGTATACTACACACGGAGCAGAATCACTTTTTTAACAGTTTTTTTTCTTTTACATATTGCGACGAAGTTCCTAAATGTCAAACTTCACTTTTCCGTGCTCTTTCCCATTGCTATTCGTTATGTTATTTCTAGATGACATTTTCCTCTGGTTCTCCAGATGCATGCGTAACGAATGCATTAATGCTCATCCAGTTATGTTTCATGTCCGCCCTCGACTCGAAAGGAAAACTCGAAAGCGGAACTACTTGCACTTAATTATGTAACCGGAAGCAGATTACTCCAAACGGTACGTGATTCGAGCAAGCAGCTAAAGAGAAGAAAAAAATCCCATCACTAAGAGCACATCCAACTGATGCCTGAAACCAGCCCGACGTAGAAAGCGTTACTAATGCCTTCGCTTTACGTTCATTTGGGTTTGCTTGCATTTTTTTTTCTTGTTCCGTGGCTCCACTTTTACTTCCCTCATTCTGCTCTAGAAATCCTGTGCAGACGGTTTAAAGGGGATGACATTCGTGCATTAGTGCTTACGTGCGTTTCCTTACACTTCCCAACACATGCGAGCGCACCCGAGCTCGAAGCACTTAAAGTTGTCCACAGGCAAACGTACCACCAGGCAGGCAGCAGTAACAAATCGCATCCGTGGTTGAATGGAATCATTCTAGCCCTAGCCTAGACGAAACCGGGGGAGGGATATTCTTGGCCATCTCGCATCTCGTGTCTTGTTGGTGGAAAAACAAAACAAAAAATCCCTTCTCATGATGGAGAGCTGGAGCCCTCGCAGAACAGAAGTTTGTGGGGGGGAAAGACACAGCCAACAGCAGTTGGCGAAATCGGCAAAGGGAAGATACAACAAACCGTTACATTTATGCATGTAGCAAAGTGCCCATGAGCCCGGACGAGGGCGTCACGTTTCCAACCTTTCCTCCGATGGCCCTTACGCACCATTAGGTGAAAAGCCTGCTGCAAAATGCGGAAGTAGAAGCGGCAGAATGTAAAAATAACTCCACCTCGGAAGGGGAACCTGCCCAGCGGAAGGTTTGTAATGTGCCCCGAAGCAGTATAAAACCAACAACATGACACACGGCTCGCATCTTACCCTGCCGCTTGCTTGGAAAAACTTCCCGCCACTTTTCGGCCACCAAACCGCGAGGGAAGAAAAGATATTCCTTAATGGAAATCGAGGAAACGCTCCTGGTTCTGCCACCACCTGAGGGGTTTGCTCAGGTTGTTGTGGGGCATAAAAGTATAATGAACATAATACTTTGTCTAAATCGCACGCAAAATCGTAAGCACAGTCGGCTTTCTTGCAAAAGGGGAGTAAGACAGACACACACACACACACGAAGGACGCGTGTCGTGTGTTACGGTAGAGCCCGCTGCAACGAGTTTCGGTTTTGTGGTAAAGGTGAAGTCATGAGTCGACAACGGTGGTACGTAGTACAAAACCACGGCTACAAAACCGACACGGATGTCTCGCAAGTTAACCGCAAGATACTACCAAGTAGAACGAGAAATCCCTTCAACCGGATGACTTCGACCATATCAGTGACAGATTCTAGTTACTCCGCTGGGGAAACGCTACCGTGCGCTGCTGCTTACCTACTGCTATTGATGTCTGCATTAAGAGTGCGTTCAACCTGTAGGTTGGTTGGTAAGATCCGTACCTAGTGCAAGGGACCATTACATACTACAGCATCGAAGCAGGAACTCTTCAAACAAGCTTCTGTCTATACGTATTATACACCCTATCTAGTCTCAACCACATACACACACACACACGCACACACACACGCACCAGAGCTCACTCACTGAAAGGTGAAAAACCAAACCCCGACATTTAATCTTTGACTTTCGATCTTTCGAGCCTGAACGTCCCAGCTCATCGGTATCGGCTTCATAATCAACGCAACATTCGCGGTTTTCTCGATTCACCGTCGAAGACTGCCAGTGGGTGCCTGCTGGGTACTTGCAGGAGGGAATATCCACCTAATCTAGCCTTCTGCCTAGATATTGGCCGGGATGCTTCGTGGAAGATTATCTGATTTAATAAATATTTATAAGCCACACCTTGCCGGAAGTCTTTGTATGCAAGAGGTGGTAATACTCTACTCGTGTACTTAGCTGTGAGGGAAGGGATAAATATAGCGATGGAGCAGGAGAGGGAACGGCAGTTGATTGCAGTGTTTGGGCAGGATGGGCAATGCTGGGCGAAACATTCCATACCAAATCAAGGATGAATGGGTTAATGAATTGCATTAAAGAGCCTCTTTAAACAGCATTTCTGAGTCACATCTTTTTCAGTTGAAGAATATGTATTTAAGAGCACGAAATATATGGAATTTAACAGAATTTGAAAGCTAATTCGAAGAGAATGTTATAAACACAGCTCAAAGCGTTGCGTTCTATGTTATAAACACATGTCCTGGATTGCATAGTTAAGTAGACCCAAAGTTACTAATTCGCCCAAAAGTATGCAATCAGTAGTACAACATTTTAAATTACTTCGTTACATGGCATATTTTTCGAATTCCACCACCCAAACCATATCAAGTGGAAGGGCAAAGCACTCAAGACTTTCCCAAACCCCGCAGTAGGAACGTTCTTTGTTATCGCAACAATCACATTTTCCAAACGTCGTTGTTGAATGATGTTTTGAAATTGGCCGTCAACCAATCCACTCCCAAAACTGAAAGGTAAAATTAGACCGCCACGGTCGAAATTAATCAATCGCGATTCAACAAGCATTTAGCCGTGCTGCAAATGACCTATGACGGGGTTTGTTACCTTCAGCCGGAGCCGATACATACCCGTTCGGCAAACTGATCCAGAATCAAAGAACACCCCCAGAACAACGATCGAGCTTTGGGTCGAAGAAATACGAGCGCCCTGAAAGGTTTCCGTAAAAATCGCGAGCGTGAAAACTCATTAAAATTACTTCACGCTCACTGGCTGAGATCGGTTGTGTGAGTGTGTTTTTTTTTGTTTTATTTTACGTTCGTTCGTTTTGTTCTAGTTTTTCTCTTTGTGCTGTTCGAGTTTCCGATCGATTCATCGATGGAAAAAGGTTTCATGGAAAGTACACCACCCAAGGAAGGGCGTAAAGATCAAAGCCTTTGGAAAACGGGCACGGATCGGTTGCTTCACCGCCAAAAGCTTAATTTATCAAAAGACCATCACAAAATACGGGATACGACCTCGAAAAACAGGAAAAACTTTCCCTCATAAAATGGGGAGTTACTTTACAAAAGGGAGGTACATTGGGTGGGAATTTCGCTCCTTTTTTGGACGTAGCTTTAGTCTTTCGGGAAAGTACTCGCCACGAAACTAAAAACAAAGATGAAACAAATACAAAGCTTCCACGGTGGTTCGTTCGAGTCAAGGGTTTGTAAATGGGAAAATTCCTTGATGTATGTACACTTTCAATCAAAACGGGGAAATTAGTCGTTACGATTGAAGGAAGCCAACGAACATTCATTGCAACGGGTTACTAACGAGACGTCAATCACATCGAAGATCACTGGTCACAAACATTCCGAGAAAGAAAAAGCAGTAGAACACACTGCCAAGAACTTCCCAGGTACGAACAAATTTCCACCGGCACAAAGTTCGACCACAAGTAAGGAAAGTTGTGTATCCGTTTTAGTTTTTTATTATTGAATTTAATACTGTGATCAAATTAGTTTGCTTTTCCCTACTTTCTTTACACTATTTGCGGCAAGGTTAAAGTTAGGTTGGCGTACCGTGCTACCGTGTGGGGTTTTCCATCCCACACATGCGTGAAGAGGAAAATTGGTGCTTTGATATGTTGGCGAAAGAATTTGCTTCCCCCGGTGAAAGCACCGGCTTTGGGTGCTGTTTGAGTTTGCTTCGTTTTTTTTTCCTCTCCATTTAATCAACCTAATTTCGATTTCCTCAAACGGATGTGTACAGGTAGAGGCAACCAACGATTACTTGGAATGCATTGCACGTACCCCCGGTGTGTGGTTCGTTGGACAAAGTTCAAAGAGAAGCGAAAGTTTTTTAGCGGTAAGCTTCCTTTTTCATCGACTTTTTGTCGGTTGAAATGAAAGAAAATTAGTTGCCTGGATATACCTGAGCTGAAGTATATCGAATGGAAAAAAAATAAATAAACTTATAGTAACCGCTAAACTGTACAGATTGCAGTCGATGATACGACGTGCTGTACAGTGAATGTGAACTAATCAAAAAGAGATTAAACCGAAATGTAAAACATGGAAATTATAGGTTTGGGTATTTTTTGTTTACCAAAGCGTTAAACCATTAACTAACACTTGCTACATATTTGATTTTTTTATCGCTTTTATTTTAAATCTTAATAATAACATTGCTTTACATAAAATGGCGCACGGCTCCCAAATCGACTAATTTCATGACGACTGTGTTAAATTTAAATTGATTGCATACATTTAGGATTTAAACTTATGCAGGGATAAAAGCGTTGTTTGAATCACAATTCAAATTAAGTGTTTTCTTTATCAAATTCGTTTTTTGGTTTTTTTTATTTATCGTAACTATATCACAAAGCTATTGAAATCAACTATTAATATTTATTAGTCCTTCAGATAAGCAATTTGAAAACATTATCAAATTTAAAATACAAATTTATTAATACTCAAGTTAAATCAATTCATTGAGAAAAGGACCTCTAATGAAAGTTTTACTAAATATCTGCACTGAAGTATTTTTTTTATTATTTGAAAAAAAAAGTTATTGTTGCAAGATTTGATTTAAGTGAGTTTTATTTTATTACGATTTTACTGTGCTAGCTCAAGCCGATGAATTTATTTTGGTATACATTTTATGGAACTAAAAGTCACTTAGAATCCACAAATAACCGAAGTATATACATATTTATAATTCAGCCTTAAATAACTTGATGGAGATAGTTACTGGACCACTAGGAGACTGGATAGCTGTTAGAATAGTTGTAAAAATTATGGAGACGTTTAATGAACCCCGTTCGAGATTTTCCGGTCTCAAACAATTGAAAGAGTAAAATAAATACGCCCTCATGTATGCAATCGGATTGAACCCAGAATATGTAGAAAGAGCATTTGTATTTCAATTGCATACATTTAGGCGTTTATGCTTTATAATTCTGTGTACTACAGTAGTTAATATTAGTTTTCCAATTATTCTCAACATTCCCGCCTTTACATGAATCATCTTTTATTAAATCTTATTCTTGATGTCAAGTGGTACTCCAAAAGCGTGCAATTACAAAAGTTTTTCACATTTCTTCCGAAACTCCCTTAAAGTCAATGCAAAATAGCGCAGTGCAACCTTGCAATCGGTTATCAACTGGCAAGGTGGCACAACTTTCAACCATCCACTTCTCATTTCTTTATGTTGCCGAGGGCAACGTAACAACGACATGATGCAATTTCATCCCCGTAAACCTGAAACTTTCCCTCCACATATGATACATCCGAACCGCTCCGAAAATGCCAGCATCTGTGTGTGTGAGTGTGTATGTGTGTGGGCTTCAGATCCCGTACCGAAAACCACCGAAACGGCAAGTTTTTGAGGATTATGAGCGTCTCTAGTAATAACCCCAGCGTAAACCGGCAACCGAAAAGGACACCCCTTCAGCAAAAGCTATTGTGGGGCGCGCAAAACTGTTGCGCTGCTGCTTTTGTCTCCTAACCTCAAATCGTGATGAATGTATGATGCCTTACATGTGGCACAGTTCCGTGCTCCGTGTCCCGAAAATCGGTATTCCCGTTTTCGCAAGTCGGGAACGCTGAACGGTGGAAACGGTCGGCGGGGAACCATCTGCAGTGCAAATAGCACAACCAGTTGGAAACTATGGCACCCATATTCCCACCCCTCCAGCCCTCCCCCCCATTCCGATGCCACCGTTTCTCTATAGTGGTGATATACAAGATGCAAAAACCTCGATACTTTCCCCCACTCGGTAACAGTACAGAACTAACTCGTTTCGGCCGCTGCGGTGTGTCTTTTGCACGGTTTTAGTATTGCGGCTTCCGGATGAAGCGCCCATTTTGCTATCCGTTTTGCTTTTTCTTTTTTTTTTTGCTTTTGTTTATGGTTACAAAGGGACACAAAGTTAAGGTAGTGAGAGGGCAAAAAGTTGCGAAAAAAGACCCAATTTCTGCTGCAGCCGGTTACCAGAAGCCGGATGTTGACCCGTGTAATGTGCACGGTGGAAAAGGCACCAAACCACACGGTAAGCCGCATTTGGCTTCGCTTATCTCTGCTAGTACATCTCTCCCCTGTATTTCGTCCCAGCGGTTTGTTGGGTGTTGGGTGAGCAACGGTTTGGGATGCGCTGAGCATCAAGCTAGAATATTCATGAAGCCAAAGTATCATCAACCGAACCGGAAGAAACTGGAAAGGCGAAAAATTAGTTGCCCACCAATGGATGGAAGGCGGAACGATCACAAAACTAGATGAATCCTATGCAACGCCGTACAATTGTGGACGTTCTAACAAGAAGCAATATACGAGCAAGTGCTTCGCACGAGCTCAGCAACAAATGCTAGCGGCAAAATCTTAAGAATGAAGGGTCGAAAAGAAGGAAGCGAAACTAAATATTGCACAACGCAATGCCATGGCACAAAAACCGTCCCGTCGGATGTGCGGATAAATACTACATCAAGTTGGCGCATTAAACTGCACGGTTTTATAGTCATCATCAACATGCGTGGAGGTGCAATAAAACGTGAAATAATATCGGAAGCAAGTTAGCATACACGGCACGTGGTGTAGGATGGTTTGTTTGTTTTTTTTTTTACCGTAGCCATGTGGAATTCAGTAGCATGAATGGTTGGTAAAATGACGGAATAAGTGCACATTAAATGCGTCGCCCTCTGAACGGAAATGTGCCGTTTCAATTCCATGTATGACATAATCCATCGCATAAACCCTTAGGTGGTCAAATAGAACTTAAAGACAGATGTATGGAACTCTTATTTTTGAGGACTTATAGTTGTAGCTGAGTCAGTTTTAAAAATTGTTAAAAATACATGCCTAAAATACATTTGTTTATCTTCTAGGAAGTTTATCAATCTAGGTTGATTTAGCTCCATTCATGAACTCATATTTTTTATGTAGCTATTTTTGATGTTCAAATGCCTATTCCTTAAAATAACCATAACGATACTTGAGAAAGTCACAAAAAACAGGTAATTTAACGTTTAGTTTAAATTGTTAAAAAAATAGTTTTTTTTTGTATTTTACACTAACTTCCATAGCTGTGGTATAAACGCTTGTAATCGTATACATTTTCAGGACTGAAGCTGGTGTCGATTTCTCAGGTGTTATACATTGTATGTTGTTGTCTTCTGCGTTCATCCTCATATACGTGTCGTTCGTATTAACTAATCCTATTTCTGATAGTATCGGTTACTTTTTCATCATTCGTTTATTCGAGGTATTCTAGTCATAGAGCACTATTTGCCGCCATAACACTGAACAGATAAAACTTATTAAATATTCCGGAATTCGTCAAAACATTTGTTTAGGCAGGTTTTTTTTTTACATGGATAACCGCCTTTTTCATATCTACTAAATCTATGGTATACAATGCCATACCTCCTACATTTTAAAGAGAAGGGCCCTAGCGCTGATCGAAAATCAATAATTGTCAATGTCAGATCAATAAAAACATCTAGAGAAAGGATGATAATCTAATTTAGGATTTAGGATTGTTCTACAAATAGTATGCAGGAAAATGCACCACACCGCCAATCTTCAATGTTCTAATGATTCTGGTTCAACCGCTGACGAGATCTACTGACCTTCTTCCAATTCTGTTATTTATGGCGAAAAAACAATGCACATTGGAAAGTCAGCGTCTTCTTTTTCCTGTTTGGCGTAACGACCTACTCGATAATGCCAGCCACTTAGGGTTAAAATTAAAATAAAATAAAATAAAATAAAAAGTATATCATTAAATTTAAAAAAACATCTAAAATAAGTCTCTTAAATGTGTTCTTATGCATACCTTCCATAAAAAAATTGTTTAAAACACTGCGACACGCATATTTTTAGGGTCAGTGATAAATTAGACTTAAAGTAAGCAATTTTAAATCTTTGTATACTTTTTTCTAGATAAATGTGACCATAGCACGTATTTGAACACTCAAGGGTTATTTTACAATTATTGTCGATACATCCTTTTCAATTTCTCACTATGACGATCTTTTGTGTGCTCCATCATCTTCTAGCTAAAATAATTGAACCGACTGTTCCGAATCAAATCGAATGGTAAACGCAACTAGAAAAGTGGAACGAATGCGTTATATTATTCCGAGAAAGAGGGAAGGTGACTAAATTCAGAATTTCTTAAATTGATCTTTTATGTCCTGTTGCCCCGAGCTGGGCTCGTTCCTTTGACTCTGTTCGTTATAAACGCCCGGAACCGAAACCGATAAAAAAGCACAATCGCATGTGAAATGCGGAAAAACACATCGCCTTTAATGTGCATATAAAAACGCCGAAAGACGATTGATTTGGCTAATAAATTCCACCGCCAAATAATAGCATTTGTGCCTCCAGATGTGGGGGAGTCGCATTGCTTGTCCATGCATCTTTCCACACTTCTTTCCACAGTGTAACCGTAGGCAGTAAATTTGGCCCCTACCCCAACCGCATAACCAACTCGGTGTGATCGGGAGCAATGGGCACACGACAAGTAGCGGCCGCAAGTAGTGGTGGCACTTTATTTGGTCGATACCGGTGCATGCAGGTGCGCTCACCTCCGGAGAGCAGCTCCTTTCGGCCAACGGGAAATGGGAAAATAACACCAAAAAAATATATATATTACTGCATGCAAATGTGACACGAAAATGTTTTACCATTTCTACGTGCTCACTTTATGGGATGTGTTTGGTCTCCTGGTTTGGGATGTTTGTTTCGGAGGGAAAAGCACACCGATCGGCTTCCACACAGCAAGCGCGAGGTAGGACCGAGATGGGAAATTAAATTTGAATTGTTTTGTTGCCATTTTCTACCGTTACCCACGCCTGCTACGGCAAACGCTTCTGGAAGGACGTCAAGGAGTCGCTGAAGCACCCGGCAAAATCATGATGCTTGTTTCGTCCCTTCTGTGTGTGTTTGGCGAGAAGATGGAAGATGCCGCATGGTAATATGCTTTATTTTGCCTCACATAAACCACCACCCGAATGACTTTGTTTTGATCGTATTGATTCTCGGGAGAAGAAATAAAGCGAACAAACGTTTGCGATTCTGGTGTTGAAGTGTGATTTTGGTAAATGGTTTCTTTGAGTGTTTCTATAATAAATGTGTTCTACATTTCCTGTTCAGCTTGAAACAGGGCTCTAGCGAGTGGAAATTAATTTATATTGCAATTTAAATAACACAAAGGTTTGCTTTATATATCATGTTAGGGGTGATTTGTCAAACGGGTTGCATGCTTTGAGGCGTTGTATCTTGGTGTCGATGAAGCGAAACATATTTGCTGTTTTGTTATATATCTAATCGTTTTATACGTCTTATCATAAATGTAAAAAAAAGTATCTGCTAGTTTACCAATTTTAGTCTCGTACATTGGTAAATGATATCTATAAGGAGATTAATTGAAATAGAAAATGTCTCAAATTATTAAAAGAAAAAAATCAGTTTTACACTAGCTTACAAATGTATGTATTATGTCATGAAGATTGCATACTTTGTGGCGTTTCATTAATTAAATGGCCCTAATAAAACAATTTATTTGTTGCATGAAATCAATTCAAATAAACTAAATACATCAATAATTAATTAGTTCTGGAACATCATTGCTATATCCAAACTAGAAGCCAATAGAATACAGTAAATTGATTGCTGTAAAAAAATGCCTGATCTCATGTTCTAATAATTTGACAACAATTTCCTTTAAATGTTCCAAAGGAATGAAATCCTTACTAAATATCTCATTTGCTTTTTGTCCTTTTGTGCTCTCTCACCCGTCTGTGCAAGTTGCGGTACGTAAAACAACAAGTAACACTACCGTTTACGCTCATCGATGATGTATAACGTTTCGCGTTAAGATCCTAACGTTCCACGAAAAGAGGGCGTTTTAGCATTCTCACACCATTTTCTACTGTTGCTCCACAAAGTACGAAGGGCTAGCCCTACGAACGCTTTCCACCATGCTGTGGAACCGCTGGTGCATCGATGCAACTATGCTGCAAAGCATGCGATTGATCATCGGGTGGATCAGAAAACGTTTTCCATCATGTTCCCTCGAAAACAGGAAGACAGTTCACCATTTTTGCATTTTCAAGTAAAATTCCTGTTCTACGAGAGCATGAGGGTTCTTTTTTTACTTCTTCTTTGTGTGTGGTTGGTTGTGTGTGCTTTTTCTATTGCAAGCTTATACTCCGCTCGCCATCCTGGCTTTTCCCTCTTCTTTACCCATTGCGCTATATGTTCGATGTGTTCGATGGGAGAAATTTGCATCTCACATTACGGCGAGCGAGCTGGAAGCGTACGTGAATATTAGCATAAAATATGCCACAAGATGGTGCTACCGGCGAAGGGTAACCACGAAGCCGGCGCACACTCGATGTAACAACAAAAGAAATTTTCCACGATTGTCATGCAGCGGGACAGGGTAAGGGGACGGGGAAAGGTATGCCGCGCAAAAATACCTTCCGAATCCCTGCTACGGTACGAAATATGTGACAAATTTTCTTCCCCCTTTTCAACCCGAACAATGGGCGCCGGTGCGTTGGACTGCGGAAGCTTTTTCCCCGTACACGCGAGAACCTTCGGCAGATGATGGATTCATCGAAGCAAAAGCGTTTCTTCCATCGCTAAGCAACCGCATTCTGCCTGGCACAACAACCCGTCCCGGGAAATGGTTTCCTTCGAGAAGAATAGAATATTTCACACACACACACATTCGTAAAAAGTGAAACCCCTTGTTTGGCACGCAAATGGCAATCCATCCTTAAATTTACACGAATTGTCACTTCCTTTCATTTGGGGTCCACCGGGTTTCCATCGCTAACGCCACGATGATTTATGGTGGGAAAGCCAACACCCGCCATTGTCGCTGAGGTGCGACACAAAATGGGGTCCTTGGTTGCTGTTGGGCTGAAATTTGCGTCACGTTTTCCACGGCTTATCTAGGTTGGTTTGTGTTGCACTGCGACGCTTCCCTGTTATCCTCCCGCGTCTGGATTGTAACAGCTCCCAGCACCCTGCTTCACCCTCCTTCCCACCCCCTCCACCCTGCAATGGGGAGACATTCCCGCAGGACCTACCGTGCGGCATCTTTATCTTTAATTAAGTGATTTTAATTATCTTCCCGTGCCCGGGAAGTGTCCGGGTTGCGTTTTGAAATATTTATGACTGCCCACGGCCGCCGCTCACCGTTTTTCTAACCCCACCCTCCCCTCCCGCCCTCCCCTCTCCCCACAACCCATGTCTTCCTTAACTAAATTGTCGCGCTTTCTCTATTTCACTACCAGTTTCGTTTTTCTTTCCTCCATCACCGATGTTCTTTCCGCTTGAATCTTGTTTAGCTTCACGATTCTCTTTCCTCCACCCCATTGAACCGGTCGAAATCCTCCTTATCCTGTCGCTTCACGGTGTTTTAACGAAAGAAACTGGTTGTTGCTTCGTGATTAATTTACTGATAATGTACCAGCGCTGTGTTACGAGCTAAACCGAAACGGGCTGCACCACTACAAAAGCCGCTACCAACAATTACAATAAACCTTCGCCAAGCGTCTTGGACGCAAAAACCCCGACGTTGCGACCCACTTCCTTTTTTTTTGCAATCATGGTAGGCCCGAGACGCTACTTTAGCTTTTGGCGTAACTTTTCGGTTCTGTCTGCTAACCGCGTGCAGCACGAAAACTACTAGCGGAGCACAAGCGTGATGTAGCCTATTTTCTTCCGCACGATGGAGACGCCTGGTTGGTTGACGTTCGTTTATCGGTCGCTCCTGGTGTCTTGGTGCTGTGGCTAATTAACTTCGGGTGAAACGTCTCACTCACGGGTAAATGAGTGCTGTTTAACTCATCAGGAAATGTTTGAAAACTAGCAGAATAAGTTTACTGGGGTAGTGGTGTTAAGGCAAATTATTACACACATACTTGGAAAGTGTCTCGTTTTAAGCGACCGGTGCTTTAAGGAGAGATGTTTATGCCTTCAATTAGACACGTGTTTAAATTATCATTTTACTGAAAAAAGTAGATCTTACAACAGCTACGATATTTTTAAAGAATTAATTAAAATTATAATTCGAAGATTCCGAAATAAGGGGCTCATACACGGTTTGGAGAATTAAATGTCTTCAAACCAATGTGAATTGCAATCTAGACTAAGTTTAGGAATAAGTTTTATTTATAAGCAATATGGACCCCATACTTCAGGAATAAAAAAACTCGAAGATTTTTAATAAAAAAAAATGCAATATTGTAAAACTATACACACTACAGTTCATTTGTAGTTTTAGACATAAAATTACAATTTATGATTTCTAGTTGTGAAAATACAGCTATTTATTACAAAAATGATTAACAGAAAACTATTATTGTCTGATATTTCTTGAGTATGTTTTTATAAGCCAAAACAAAACATCATTAAATAATTGGCAGACAAAACATGATTTACAATGTGACCCTTACTGGAACAAATAGTTACTCAAATAGATAAACGCTTAATTAAATTGCTAATACTCAAAAAGACAATACTTATTTGTATGCTAAATTAGCTTTGCATCAAAGCCTTGTTTGTTAGAACTCATAAAGTTCGTGAATGGTTTAATATTTTTATTTAGGTCATAATGATATTAAAT
This sequence comes from Anopheles minimus, assembly GCA_000349025.1. Taxonomy (NCBI): domain Eukaryota; kingdom Metazoa; phylum Arthropoda; class Insecta; order Diptera; family Culicidae; genus Anopheles; species Anopheles minimus. The sequence continues at coordinate 482,593 of KB663677.1, forward strand.
ATCTTCCTAACTCAGTGCGAAGAAATGTTTCCTTTGAATTTGAGGTACTCTTGAGAAGATTTTTTGAACACCAGATTTTCTCCCATACATGCGGCTTCACTCCTTGATACATAAGTAAAGATATTTTTGAGTTTTTTTGCCTTTTTTTTCCTAACAGTTATACTTTAGATCAGGTAGTCTAGAAATATAAAGAAATATGTCTTTTATTCCGATATGTT
>KB663677.1:484200-515577 GCA_000349025.1 Anopheles minimus
CATTTTACAGCTGTTTCAACAGCAGCAGTTGTACAAAAAGAAGAGTTGCTACTAACTTCTACCACGACAAATTAAAGAAAAAACCTCCCAAAGAGATAACGAAATAAAAGCATAAAATTCATAATCCTCAATGCGTCGTGCAAATCCATCCAATTAATTTTTCATCCTTACCGTTGTGAGAGCTTAACCGCGCCGTTCCACCTGCTTCAGATATGGTGGATACGGGAATTTTTTTAACTCTTGTTTGTCGCCCAGAACAATTTCCGTTCCGTTGCGTTTTAGTGTGTACCGCTTCAAAAGGGGCTGAACAATCTTTTGAATTTATATTTTAAATCAACCGAATGAATGAACTGTATCCTTGCTCGGTGGTATGAATAATAGAAAGAGAGCGAAAGAGAGAGTGCAAACAGGAAGAATCCCATCGAAGCCATTGAATTCTGCGCAGGATGTTTTTCTATCAAACGATTCATTCTACCAGACAGCCATTAATGCAACCTACCTGTGTTAAAAATATTATTCTTCATTTACCTGGGTGCCCTTTTTTCTGCCTCCACAGTGTATACATTGAAATACAGCAACAAACACTCGAAAGAGAGGGACGAAGGCAGCTCGGTGGTTACTGCCTGACATGCAGGCAAAACATCTTCATGATCATGAACCTCACCCCGGTTTGTGGGCTTCTATCATCCGCTTTTGTGCGACGGGAAAACCGATTCATTAGCAAATTAAAATCCGCTAGATTGGTGGAAGAGAAAATTATGAATTTCCCGGTATGCATTTTTTGTTGTTGTTTTGTTTTTCGGTTTTTTTATTTTATTACGATGATATTTCACAGTCCACAGTTCGCTTTTCCTCCTTTCAGCGGTTGTGGTTTTCCCATTGACGTATATTCATCATGATTTGATTATGCGCTTTCAAATCGGGTTGAAGTTATTTGTGGCTGCGAACAGATGGGAGGAGGTTTCCCATAAACCGCATCAACCGAACAGCTCCACGCGTCGTCGCCATATGTGTTTTGCATGGCTGTGTGTTTTGTACGCTAATTTGATTGAGTTTGGTTGGGTACGTGTGTTGCGTAAAAAGCCACCCCCAAAACAACCCGCAAACGATCCGTAACGAATGGGGGCTAGTCTGGGCTGGGCAAGAGAAAAAGGTGATTAGAGACGAATACCGCCAAAACATTTCTTAGCAAATGAGTGTGTTTACCATTTTAAGCAGATGGCAAGAAATGGAAAAAAGTTGCAAAAGCTCTTTACATAATATAGCATCTTCACTTCAGCTACCCTCGTTTGGGATTTGCGATTGTAGTTAGATAAATTACACCCTCGGAAGATCAACCTCATTTTGTTTATTACTTATTTTCTTCATTATTTGCAAAAAATTACAAAAGATCACAAACAAACAAGATGTGATCTAAATAAGAAGATACAGTCGATAGCGTTAAATTTTGCTTGTAAGTCACCAATTTGTGACAGCGCTTTTAAATTTAGGCCTTCACGCGATTAGCTTTTGACAGTACACCTCAATTTTGTTTCTTAAATTTTTAACCCAACTTTTTACACAACGCCCCATGTTTTGACTCTTAGTCTGATAGGTTTATTCTTTATTTATCATTTTTTTACTCTGATTTTATAAAAAATATACTGTTTTTTTTTAATATGATTGAAGACAATTTATGCTCTGCATTATTATCGGTGTTATAAAGTGTATAGTTTACTATGTCTACATCCAAGACCAACAAGAAACACATTTACTTGGTCAATTCAATATTTTTTTTATGTGATGTGTATTGAAGGAATAAAATTAAACTTTTAATATTTCAAACGCTCAAGTGAATGTGTTTTTATGTAATGGTTTATGCCTAAATGTTTACATTTTAAACTGAAATATAAGTTTGGATACCATGAGACATAATTTGAAGGCATAAAGTAAAAAATTAATACTTTGTGTCAAATTTTTGAGCCTTTCAGACAAAAGTTTATGCATTCTGTCAAAAGTTGATACTGTAGAGGCAAAAAATGCTGATCGCTGTCAAGAGTTGTGAACGTCAAGGCAAAAATATGATGGCAACGCCTGTAAACCAGAGTTTAGTGTGTATACGCCTAAAAGTATGCAATTGATTGTACAAAAGCGTTTAATCGACTACGTGTGTAGTAGACGTAGTATTCAATTCGTGTTTGTTGCTTCTGTACGCGCTCTCCTCTAGTACCGACAGTAAAAATCATCCTTTTACCTCAATAGCCTACCTTATCGTTCACTCAAATCGGGTCGCTCATTCCGCTCAATTGTATCGGCAAAAGCGTTTCGCTCATATCTGCTCGTTGTTGCGCATTCAGCAAGAGGGTGGCCTTTTTCCAACATTCCATCTGCGGGCATAACGAGTCAACATTACTCACCACTCTCCACTCTCCCCCACAAAACACCATCCACCATTTGCTTTATATTAGTGCATCTATTATTATTTACGACGCGACAGGGAATGCTATTTTGATTCGCTTTAATGAAGACATAATATGATTTTCATTCTCATCGAACCCCTGCTCCGGTTCTCCGGGCTCCCCTTTGCTGGCATAAAAATGGTCCGTGGAAAAAAGGAAAACGAAACAAAAACAGTTTTCGCAACCCCTTTTTAGTAGAAAGCATCCAGCATACAAGCCATCCATTTAAGGGAGGCTCGCAAGATCCATTGCGCATCGCTAGTGTTACAGCAACACGTCAGCAAACGCTGTGGCTTCCCCGGGGTTTTTATTTTTCTCTCTTAGACGTATTTATCTTCCACAGGCTTTTCCTTCACTGTGCAACGCATAAGGCGGGGATCGCTCGTTTCTGTGATGAAACCAACAGAAAATACATATCAGTTTCATAAATCATACCAATCGAGTAGGTCTACCGCCATCGGTGTCCGTTTCGCTTTCGGTACGCTCTCGGATACAATTTTTCCTCGAAAAGAAATGCTTGGTCCCTTTCTTGCTATTTTTGCACCTCCACTACTGTGAGATTTGTAATAAGAAAAATCAAATACTCTGAACTTTTAACATACGAACTTTTTTTTTTGGTTTCGAAGGTTGTTTGATTTTTCCCCCAGTTTTTGGTAGCGAGAGATGATCCTTTTACGGTGCAGCCCTGCTTTGAGCAACAGACAACAGCAAAACAGTGGAGGAAACTCCCTCCTTTTCCTCTGTTCTGCCTTCTCCCCTATCATTCCACTTGTGGGCGGTAAACGCGTGGGCCTTGTAGGAGATAAAAATAAATTGGATATATTTGATGCTTGCCAGCGATGCTGATGATGGCTGACGATTCGCCCATTTTGGGTTTGCCGTGCGTTTTTATTTAACCTCTCACGTTCCCTCTTCCCACCACGGCCGTTGTCCCGGCACCAAGTGACGGGCTGTTAACGGGTGAATTGCAACGGGTTGATCTACCAACCTCATCCCGTCGGTTTGGCGGGAGGTGACCCGAGGTTCGTCAAAATAAAAGGAAAAGCCCGTAAAAAGCCGAACAAAATAACCACCATCACAGCCCTCTAAACTCTAACCATTTTGGGCTCCACACCCAGCTCTTCCGCTTCCACTCCTGCTGCTAGAACACGACCGGGATAAGGATCACATTGGCATCAGCTTTTTGTTTTGTTTGAACCATTGAACAGCGTTGAGCGCAGGCAGAAGTAAAAAAAAAACACCAACTACGGCAAGCCCTTTATGCTTGATTTTCGATACGATTCAAGCTGCTTTCTTCTTGTTTTGCGTTAAAGGCAATGTTAAAAATAACGAGCTGTGCCGGTTTCGTTATGGGTTTGAATACTTTTTGTGCCCTTTTCGGTGCTTCCGTTTGCTCTTTTGCTCGCCGTTTTTTCCCTCCCATTTACAATAGCATTACACAGAGCGTTTTTTTTGTGTCGCTTCTTGTTGTTGCAACGGTACATACAAGTGACGTCCTAAGCAAAAGCAAAATTTTTGATTTTGGAATTTCTTTTTGAGCAGCAAAAAGACAAAACAGAACCGTTGCAGCACAGCTGCCGAAATAAAACAGGCAGATAAATCTGATCGCTTTTGGCTGTCAAAATAAGCGCTAGTTGGATCGGCGAGCTTCCTGTGCCACTCGGAGCGGCATTTTGATTGGATGCGCTGTTGCTGTGTGGGTATTTGTGGGTAAACAATGCATTATATGCATATTTGGAGTTTATACTATAGAAAATGGGAAATAATGAGAAATAATAGAAATGACATTCTTATCGAAATAATGAGATGCTGAATTATTATCAATTACTTTCTATGTTGCGCCTAAATATAGGCAATATACTCAAGGAATGAGCATTTCACCACTTAAATGCAACTTCAGTGGAATATTGTCAAGCAGTTGTAATGTAGTGTTTAAATCGTGTGCATACTAGCAGAAGAAAAGCATACGACAAATAAATCACTATTGGAGCAAGAGCTTGAAAACTATCTTTGTTTAGTCCATTGTCAGTTTCATGGTATTTTTATTATTTCTTTTTAAATTTTTCCTCGTTATTCAGATATTTATCGGTCTTTTGCATTGTTTTGCTTCCTGTAAAAAGTAAGATGATACATAATTGACCGAATTATGTGTTCAACTTGATTAAACGCAAAATATTTGCGTTTAGTAATAATAAAAAAATCCCAAAGAAAAAAAATTAAATTTAGTGTCATAGAATATGTTTCATTACATTTCGTACGCTCGTTTTATTCCCCCAATTGCAGTTAACAACGGCCAATAACAAGTCAGGGGTCCAAAAAGCCTGAATATAATTTTTACGCCTACATGTATGCAATATATTGCAAGAAAACATTACGAACAAAATCTGAACTATTGCTGAAATGTCTTCCATTTGGAAAATATTCTTTCCAAACAAAAGACTTCAAAACTTCACACTTCCAATCACTGAGCTTGCTAATGTTGCATCTCATTAGATCCGTACCAATTCACATAATGCTAATGATGCCCTTAATAACAATCTAGCCCTAATTGTGAAATTCCACAATCGAACGTCAAATATCAGTACGCGGAACGAGCTGCAGTTTAATTACGCGGAATGCATCGTCAAAAATCATTCAAAAAGGATTTAGAAAAAAATACGACAATCAACCCTTTCACCCGACAAGTGACAATACTGCTTTAACGAACGTTGACAGAACAAAATAGAATCTACTCTACCTCACGCTGCCTTCAAAAGCGCCGATTTAAAGTACCCTTTTTTTAATCCGCTTCGCATCGTTGCCTAATTGGAAAATCTACAGCATTCAAGGCTGTATCACCCGGACAGCATACAACGATTTGCCCGTGAAGTCTGTGAAGTGCGTAACCCCCTTTATTCCGGGCATGTGTTTGTGTGATTTTACACTCTCCAATCCTTTCTTCGATCCCCGTTAATCCTTTCTTTCCGCGCTACCCTTTTGTTCGGCTTCGCACCATTGACGGGCACGACATCAAAGCGTAGACGGGCGCCATTTTGATACGCGGCCATTAATCGCAATACGCATCACGCATCGAAATCCTTTTCATGCGTAATAACGCACGGCTCTCCAAACCCCGTGCGACGATTGTCACAGATCGTCACGGATGGCGGCTTCAAAAGCAGGCAGCCATCCTGTAAAGAGCCACTCAAAATGCGTTCCTGATACAATGGCCTTGATAAAGGGTGGCAGGGACATTTTTTTCTCCTGCCAACAAATCTTCTTCGTCTCACTTTCAAGAGCTCATCGGTTGTGCAAACATATCGCAGGGGGGAAAATGGTGTGCGAGCCGTTACCACCGTACAGCGCAAGGACAACAATGCGTGGCAAGTGATGCATTCGAGGTCCATCACCTCAGGCCTCTCATAAATCTTGCAACACACTCACACCGGCTAGTGCGAACAGTCACGTGGTCCAATTTATGAACGTGATAGGTACAGTGAGGCGACATGTTTCGTCTGCCCATAAAGAAGGCTTGTTCTTTGATTCCCCACAGCAGGTGGTCCTTTGGTGAGGTATTTCAAGCGTTTCGATAACAATCTAACTCCCGGGGTACTCCAATTTGCACAACTGCATCAAATTGCAACCCTTTTCGCGCAGTAAGTTTGCCTACTGCATACCGGAATCCTAATCTGAATCCTTAAACCATCGCGTCGGAACAAAGCGAACCCAACGCATCACGAGGCCACGTGCAAACGACGAATCTCGTTGTAAGACCACCGAAGAAGTATATGCATGCCTGTGCGAAATAAGGATGACGTATTCCGGACACGCACCGACATGGGCCTATTGCCTATTTCGAAACAGATGCAGGAAGAAACGATCGTCCCTGTAAATGGTCCGAAATTTTCAGCAAATAATCATGGTGATATTTTACCATCACACATTTCGGGTCGAACACGAAAAAAACAACCCTTTTGCATCAAATGTGGTGCATTATTCATCACACAGTGGTGTACCCTTGAATGCTCTGTTACCGGGAATGAACTTTTAAGGGGAAACTGTAAAGAAAATGTGATGAAAAAGGATTTCTTGAACTGAGCGCCTAAAGTTATGCTATTTTCATACATTATAATCTTATTAACGATTTTTAAACTATTTTTAAGCAAGAAACTTTCCAGAAATGTGAAAAAACGTACCTGATTATGATCTCATCAGCTTGTTTTAGGCATCCAGATATGTTTAGACACATTATGCACTAATTCAACACCATACTCACACATAACGTCTTGAACACACTTTTATGAAGTTACCATTTTTTCTTCTTCCCCGATAATCGGTTTTGTATCACACTGAAGGGTTAACGTATAACAAAATCCCCACCAACTAGCATTGCCACCGTCAACCGCACGTACGGGCCAACCTCTCAAACCCATTAGCAATACAAATGAGTCCGCATTTGCCAGCGCAAAAGTGTTGAGTGTTCCGCTACGCGTAAAGGGCTAAGGGACAAAGACGGAACAGAACGCAACGCAATAGACCGGCTTCATATTTCCTTTTCCGTTTGTCCCACAGCCCGAAAGTGCAAGGAGTAATTGGTGAAGCACCGGGTAGCGGTAGTGGAAAACCTGCTTCCCGAAACCTTTCCCAGGTTGCAAGTGGAAGCTTGTTGAAAAATGCTACGTGCCACTGCCCGTTCGAGTACCCTGAGCCCAATGTAAATATCATGAAAGATGCATATTTTAATCAACTTCCCTCAAGAGGGGGACTTGGGAACGGCCGGTGCGCTTGGTTGGGATGGTGAGGAGGAAATTTAAAGTGAAGAAAAACTCCAACAGAGCTACGGGGAAGATATCAAACGGGGAAGAAAGAATCGTCAATGCCACGTTCCAAACTGAAGGAAATGACCTGCTTGTGTGTTAGCACGAAAGGGAAACCTTCTGCAACTTTTTTTTCGGGTGAGAGAATGTACACACATCGGGTACACTCGTTAAAGGGCACGAGTGTTGTTTAGGACGTGTTACCAAACGGGAACTGTATTTGCTTTTCCTCTAATGCTTGGCAGCATATCGCAAAGGATGGGATTCCCCTTTGCACCGAGAACAGGGTACGGAAAATTTTCACTCACCACTCGTTAGAACACCCGTCTGAGTCACTCGTCTAACCTGGCGCCTGTTTGTGTGGGAAAATGCACCCAAAGTCAGCACACCGAAGCGTCGAAATCCTGCTGCGTACGACAAATGATCCTCCTCATCACCTATCCGTATTTTAAAGCCATTCCACAACTCGCTGCACAACAAGCACGATTTGTGGGGAGGCAGTTGGATGGTGGGATTGATTTCCATTCTCAGCATACCGTAACCGGAATTGGAATGGCATCGACAGCACCTCCCCGTAACAGCCAATAGTAACAATCTCAAGCCTGCAAACGACACATCATGGGAAGAGGATTGCATTCGGGTTAGGAAAAATCTACCGGCAACCGGGTCTAGATTCGATTGCCGAGCATCTCACCCACCGGGGTGAAAGTGATGCAGTGTTCGAATAGTTGCAGGTTCCGTTCATACCTTTTTTTTTGCCGCAGTGAGATGGATTGTTCCTTCGGAGTGTTTCGTACAATCGGGAGTTGGGTTTGTATTTCTTTGGAACAGCATTTTTCGGGGGGTGTTCTGCACGCCCGAGACTGGTAATCGAAACCTATGATTCCGACACGGAACGGGAAAGGCTGCGAATGATGCAGGATCGTAAGGTGCGTTGGAAAGGAACGTTTGCAATGTTTATCTTAAACCAGCCAATAAGTGAAATTCAATCGAACCGAAAAGAACGGATGGAGTGTTGTTGATTGCCGATCTGTGCTAGTGAAGCTATACAACTATTCAAATTGGCTAGCTAAGGAAGGCGTCAAGGAAGAGAGTCTTCCTCCCCAATCTGTGGATAGTTGGGAAAACGAATGAGTATCGATTAGTTAGTAACATCCTTCAGAATATGTTAATGTCGGTTTGAACAACAGAACAACGAATCCTTTTTAAAATGATTGATTTATGTCAATGTTAATACGAAGTTCTTGGATCCATAAGTATGATGAGCGATGATTGTGAGGAGAACCAGATCGAAATGATAGAGACATCGTCGAAATTCAGAGCGTGGAGTACTTTGTGTCTTCAGAATATAGCGGATCTGACATTTATAGCATGTTACAACTACTGTAGGAACGCCAGAGCTTAGAACAGATGCACGGTTTCACTTTCAAGGCAGGCAAGACTCAGTCGAGACTGAACATATCTGAACAGTTAATGACTCCCAGAACATGTGGATGTCCAAATATTTCCTCTAGAACTTCACGGATGGTGTCGTGAAATTCCGAAATGATAAGATTTGCTATCATAATTGTAGACAAATAGTTGCTCTCTGTTCCAACAGTCAGCATTGATACAACTGCTTGATACTTACTTTAGATTTTGGGGATTGGTCATCAAATGTCCTAAGATAGCTGCCATCTTTAAAAGAAGTATGCGAGTAATAAGTCTGGTCGAGTCACACCTTTTCATGATAATTCTCGACACCAAAATTTTCCCGTCAGCTTACATCGACACCAACTATGTCAACAAACTCCAATTGTTTTTTAAGGATAGCTTACTAGAGAATTTTACAATATCTGCTATGATGATGGCATTTGAGTTTTACAACTTCCAGTTGACAAAATCGTCTGGCTTTCATTTTTTTCTCATAAACAGAAGAATTCGTAAAAATACAATCTAATAACTCTATTTCCATTCCTTCTGTTGATGTAACGCTATTGAAACATTCAATTTTCGAAATGATATTGAAAATGAAAAAAACAAAATGTTGAGAATATTATTTGTCAGAAAATTAGTGAAAACGTTTCAATTTTATTTTCATGTTTCATTATTCATTTTTAATACTTTTTTTTATAAATATTTCTATTCTGAATGCAAATGTTGAAGCGGATAAACAATCTCATTATAATTCATTTAAATGCTAGCATTTCGTTTTAAAAATAAATCCATCACATCGTACACCTCCAAGCTATTTCCGACTGCTTTTTAACAACATTTTTAGCCATCTTCAGCACGTTCCCGTCCCTTTACACAACTGTGTACACTGTATGAAAGAATGCACTTTCCTTTCGGTTCGGGGAAAAATAACATGCACGTAACGAAACAAGCGCTCATCGAAAGTGAAAAGAAAGCAACAGAAGCAACATATTCCACGGTGCAGAATTTTAATGAACTGCAACGAAATAAATTCCACTATTACAACCACGCACCACCTCCACCGTGGGGGTCCATTTTTCGCGTGTCTGGAGTGTGTTGATAAAAAGCCGCGAGACAAAATAGAAGCGGGAACTCTTGTGCGCTGGGACGCAAAGCAGGAAAATGCTAACAACAACCAGCGTGCCTTGTCTGGCATTTTGAATTGTAAGCCACCGCCACTTTCACGCCATAGTCTCGTAGAACTTTTCGGAATCATGGAATTTCCTTCCATCGCGCCTCGGATCCCTCGGCCGGCGCTTTGCATAATTATTGCACAGGGAATGCCGTTGAAGCCCACGACCAGCAACATAAAGCCGCCACTTTGGGCCACAAATCGTTTTCTTTCGGCGCAACATCGGTCTGCCTACTTTGAAGGATAAAAAAACGAAAAGACCGCTTCCTTGTACTTTCTCCAGAAATGGAGGACATTAGCCTGACATTTCTTTGGCGGAAAATAGCCCTCCATCAACGTTCCGTCCTTCCCATTGGTGGTGCTATATTTTCATTAATTTATCATCTGATAATTAACTTAACTTCCTTCCATCCCGGTTTCGGTATTCATCTGTCTGTCTGACAGCTGACGCGTTTTTAGCGGAAGGGAGTTTGCTGTTTAGCCGGAGAAAGTCAACGTTTTTGGTGAACTGTCTCGAAGGCGTAAAATGGAAAGTCTCGCCATTTCAAAGTATAAAAAAACCAGCTCTGCCATTTTCAAGAAATAATACAAATATTTTCCCCCATCGCTGCTGTCGGGAGCTTTCCCCAAGGGTCTGCTACAGCAAGAGGGCAAACTTTACAAAACACTCTCCTCGGGCGTCGGTCAACGGATTTTTACTCCCGCTGTGGTGTTTCCGGGTTTGGAGATTTTACTGAAAGATTGTTACAAATAAAGGCACGACTCAATAGCGCCAACGGAACGTTCGCCAAATCATAACATTATGTTGTGATGGATGGAATATTGGGTGTTGAGTTTTTCAGCTCGTTTTTTTTTGTGTTTGTGAGCAGAACAGATTGAAGTGAAGTGAAAAATGAACTTTGACTTTCCAATTTTAAGAATAATAAAATGGGATGGGGGCTAGTAACAGTCCATCAAAAAGTCTTTCCGAAACACAACATTATTCCTAGTTGAAATATTGTAAATCTGACAAACAAGCTGTTTAAATAATGGTTATTAAGGTGATTTTGTACATCTGATTGCATAAATTACGGCGAATTTCAACTGCACACACCGTTTGATTGAGATGCAGAATGCTTAAACACCTGAATGTATGCAATAGAAACTAATATTTACCATCTTTTTGTTTTCCAATGTTTATTTTCATGCCTCCTGGGCATCTTTTACAGTGCCTTAATCTGCGTATACTTTGCTACCGTGTTATGTTCGGCAGCCGAGGATTATAACAAGCTTATTACCCACCACTATAGCCACCGAGTAAGCTTCATCACTGTGTACTAATGGCAGCGCTGGTTTCATTAGAAAAGCTTTACGAAATTATCTTTTATGTACCGATAATGAATGAATGAACGACGTTCGACGGAAGCGAACCAGTTCATTAGAACGACTCATTGTGCAGGGTTATAGAGAAAACGACATTTCCCTATCCAACAGTTACCTCGCACACCCGTTCGCGTTTGAACGAGCGTTTGACTTTTTGCAGCAAAGAAAAGCGTAAATAACTGCACCACATGAACTCTGTCTGTCGGACGATTGGACGATCCTGCTGAGTAATTTGAAGCCTCAGCACTACGCAGCACTGGTTGACTGGCGCATCGTTGCAGTTCGACGGAAATGTGGAACCGTACACAATTGCCACCGCCCGCTGTTTTCCGATCAAACGAGCCTTGTTTGCCTACCAAACATCACAATGCGTGTCCGGTGACGTGCAGCACGGATCAAGAGTGCCTTTGGCGGGCATTTTTTTTTGTATTTGCCGTTGAGTACATCCTTCAAAACACTAAACCTGGAAGACGAGGACGTCCGGTAGGTTTTCAATTTCTCCCCAAATGTTCGTGCTGCGTGTTTATATTTTCCCCTGGCGGTGGAAAAGGTAGCCAACCACAAAAACTCTCGATTTGGAGTTTTTTTTTCGAGAGAGAAGGGAATGGAAAGTTGACCACAGCTAAGGACGTCCAGTTCGATGACTTCCAAAGTAATCAATCCCAATCGAAATACGGGTACGCGTCCCGGGTTGAGTTTCCGGAGAAAAGTTCAATCAAGTGGCCATTTACCGTGTGCCCCGTTTGTTCGGCGGTTGATGAATTGAACTTGCGTCCAATTCATCCGGGAGTTCCAGTCGGGGGCATGTTGTTAAGTGATTGAAAAATGCGACAAATGAATTCGTTGATCACAACCGACACTTCATCTCTTGCTCCCCGGCACGGAAAGCGGGAGTTTTGGGTAGAGCTACTTGAAACGATTTTTACGTGAAGAAAAGCCACCCGAACAATGGAACATCGAACGAACAAGTCGTCGAACAGCAAATGGTGGACGTGAAGAGAAAAAGAAATCCGTAACCACACACGGGAAAACCTCGCCACCTCTGAGGAAGTCGGTCTAGTATCGTTCCGAAAAAAAAGTGTTCTTCTCCTACTCCCCAAATCCGCCGCATTTTCATAAAGTAAATTGATTTCTCTTCACCCTTCACGAACTGCGTCAGATTTTCCGGCACACCCTTCCGCACCAGCCGGCGGGACCGGTACGGACGGGACCGGACGGAACGAACCCACCAAGGAATCGGTTTTCACGGCAAACTTTTCCACAGGACGAAAGTGAAAGAGCAACTAATTTTGTGCACAATTTAAGATAAATGACAGCTTCTTTCAGGGTGAACTGAGCGCGTCACATGTGACTGTCACCACCACTAACCACGCCCGGGTTTGCCCTGCCCGTCACGAGCTAATGGAAAGGAAACATTTCCGCAAACTGCCAGCCAAAAAAAAGGGAGAGAAAAATCGTCTCCAAACGTGTCGTGGCGTGCGTGGCGTTTGTTTTTCTTCCCGACCGACATCCACAGAAACCTACAACCACCGGTTCCGGGACCATATCCTGGGAACTTGGAGGTGGTGTCTCGATTGTGGTACGATTATTTCTGATTTCTTCTACAGAAAGCTGGCGCACAGACCTGGACACGTCAGACAATGGATTCAATTTCATACCGCTCCGCATAGCGTTCCCCGTCCCACGGCATCTACGTGGTCCGATTTACCGGGATCTGGTATGAAAGGAATCGTAGATCCGTCCTACTGCTATTCCGCACGTTCGAATGATTTATGATCATCCCATGGCGTGAGGAAAGTGCGTAACTGTCCACAGAGAAACGGACGATGGGTAAAGGAAGACGGCAGAACGTGAGACCACCCGAGACGAACAGAAGGCTTAGGCTTAACATCAAAACGCAACAATTATTAATGTGAGCCATATGGAGCTTTATATCACGCGGTGGAAAATGAAACAAGAGGCGTAAAATGTTCTATCCGTTGCATTAAAGAGACTTTATTTTAAAGACTCTCTCGGTGTGCAACATTATTCTAACTTATATCCCTATTCAATCGCACCCTACTATGGCACCAAGAATCTGTACGGATTCGGTAACAACTTTCCAGACATAACCCCCTTATAAAAACGACTCCATAACTTGCTACACAATGCTACACAACCTTATCAAAGTCGAAGCTATCCGGTCTCATTAATGCCTTATGCCGGGAGACCAACAGGAACGATATCTGAACGTCCGGCAGAAAGTTGTGCCACCAGCAAAAACCCACCAATTGGGAAACCTCCAGAATGCAACCACCACAGCAGGGTAGGAATTTTGGCCAATTTTACATTTATAACTCTCCAACCCTTTCGGCCAGACCGGTCATGCCCGTGAGACAACAAGTAACAGTAGTTGCTATCAGATACCATTGCGGGATTGTGTTGCAGAAATTAGTGAAACATTTCACTCTCGGGTTGAATTAGATCCTAAAACCCTCAAAAATGCAGCTTGCCCTTTAGTTTTTTTTTGCTTCTCTTTGGAAATGATAGTACCCATCTACCGGTCTGCACTATCGCATCTGCATATCCTTAATAATAAAATGAAACTAAACTCGAGGACACTGGTTCGTGCATGTACACCGGTAACACAACCTCACAACACACATAAGCACCCAAAAGTTTATCGGTGAAGTTCCAGCAAAAAGAAGCGGCAGGAGAAAACCTTCTGCACTGAGCTTGATCCTAAATGTGAAGCTCCATTTTCATCCATCCGAGAGATACACTCGCTCCGTCCGAAACAACTGGCACGCTGGAAAATAGGTAAACAAGAAAGAAATAAATCTCCTACAACGCATCACGGGTGGAAAATAAAACAGGAAATCAATTAAAAACTTCCCTGGTCAGCCTATACTGCATTTGGGGAGGCACGGTCTGTACCTTACACTGCCATGAATTGTGTAGTTTGGAAGCGACAGTTTGTTGCTGTACCAGGTGTGAAGGATATACTTTGGAAATAAAACACCCGGTCCCGGTCGTTTTTTATTGGTGTGTAATGTCATAAGTTTTGATTAACACTAAACAATGTATGATATGGTGTATCATGAGACAGAAATCAAAATCTTTGTGGCATTTTGGATTTCTTATCTGAATTTATTCAATTTGCTATCGAAATGCCAAATTTTGCATCAAACAATGTGTTTCAGATTTGTTTTGCTGTCTCAAAACTAGCCTAAACGCCTGAAAGTATGCATAACATCCGTTCTTGAAAAGATTAATTTTAAATGGATATTGCTAAAGACACGAATTTTGATCGGAATATATTCCTTGAAAATTGTAATTTAATATTTGTTTTGCATGGGTTGAAGAGTTTCTCTTATTAATTTAATTTTTTCCGTACCCTCACGAAAAAATAAACAAATTGCGCCTAAATGAATGCATTGCATATGAAATAAGTTCAATTAAATAGGAATTTTAGATTCAATTTAATTTTTTAAAACTGAAATTTTAATCAAGCGGTGAAATTCCAAAACATTGTACAACATGTCCCAGCTTAAAACAATCCGATCGATAAATGAAGCAGTACTGTAATCGGTCGAGGCAATCCAATCAAAATCGTTTTAAATTGCCCAGTACGAGAACGAACTAACTCTTTCACATGGCTGCAATCGGTATCGGATTTGATGTAGGTGCAACATTCGATAGCCCAATAAAACTAGTCCAACGCCAGTTGACTTTCACCCTAATAACCTGCTATCTGCAATATCGACAAACCCCCGTCACCGGCGCACCCGGATTATCCATCGACCAACCGCATCAGCTGTCGACATTGGTGATTTGTTCCCATTTCAACTTGTCTTCTCACACATCCAGCAAATTCTGCAATTTCAATACAACTTCGAGAACGATGTTACTATGCAACACACAAAAACGCTCCTCCCCACACCAATATATCGGAAACATATCGGTTAGAGGATCCTGAGCCCCCGTTCCCGTTCAGACCGCTGCCCAAACGTCGTCCGACTTCGAAACACCGAATTGAGCTGTAATGCTCAAATGTTGCCTTGATTGCGGACATTCCTCGGTTACTGCAGCGCTTTTGTAAATCAGATTTACAACACCGATACCGGTACCGGCTGCACTACAGCACCCAGTGCTGCTGCTCCACAATCGATTTATCAAAATTTAATAAAGTACTGAGCTGAAGATCCTGAAAGTCCGCATCTTCAGCTCATCCGGTTCGTTTCTTCCGGATCGATGCAATGTCTTTTCAAGTCCGGTTGAAGCAAAAAGAGGCGAAAGAGAGAGCGAGCGATTGGGAGTTGTGATTTATTTGCACTGACGATGCAGCTCGAAGAAATTGGGAACGAGATCACTCCGAATTGGTCCTGATGACATGTCGAGACCGAGCGTCGTACGATAGTCACCCATCGGTTCACCTTCATAATCCGGATGGAATCAGCTGCAGAACGGGATTGCACGAGCATCGGCCACAGTACGGTACGAACTCTCCTGGGAGGGAATGGAAGGGAACAAGAAAAGCTTAAGTGCATTTGCACAGAAAGCAAGACGTGCATAACGATTTGATGTCCTTTCGCTCTCGGGATGGACTGATTTCAACAGCTGATTCAAGGTTAAGCTTCCTAGAGAAACCCACCATGTGCTTGATTATTCGCGCAATTCTCCATCAGCTTAAGCCAATCAGTATTATCTTCATTACTTTTGTGTCGTTACTAAATCCTATAAGTACTGAGTATCTCCCACTATATTAAGTTGTATTTTTTGATGATTGTTTCTTAAATTTCTCTAACAAAACAGCCGGCACTTTTGCTTCATTTGTGATGAATAACAGCAACATGTACGTGCCACTTGATGTCCATTAGGATCGAATAAAACCCTCGGAAAAACAACCTCCTTCACACCTGCATCACCAAACCCGGCGATGTAAATAGATTAGAAAATTGCTGACCGTGAAATTACTTTCTCCCGATGACAACTCCCTCTAGACAATCCGACATTAGGATACTTCTTCACCTTCAGCTTACTACGGAACGCGACAAAAAAAAAAACCTTCCCAGAAACACTTTGATGCAACCTGCAACGTTCCGGTTGTCCAGTACTGTTGGGGTCAGTGGCTTTCGGGGGTTTTAATTTGTTTCTGGGCATTATTTTCCCGGCGTTTATCTTTTCCACCTCGTCGCTAAAGCACCGGTCGAAACTATCCAATTACTATGCTAACGCTTGGCAGCCATGCGAAAATTTTCTCTCATTGCCTGTGAAACGGTTCGTTTCATGGCTGATTTATTGCATTTTGTTTCCTTTTCGATGTTCTTTTTTTTTTTTGATCGTGTCAAGGCAAGATTCGTTAGGACAAAGGGCAGAATAAATTGTCTGTGTGCTTTAACTGTAACTTTCCTATTCCTGGTAGGCATTTCCCTAAACCATTAGCCAATTGTAACAGTAAGAGATCGTTCCGGAGAAACACATCATCATCATTATCGTCATCACTCTAGAACCACGCCGCAAGGACATTCAGTAATGGAAGCATTATTTACAATCCAAAATACACAAACATACGCAACAAAAACTTCAATGTCATCCAGGACTTTGGCAGCACAAAAAAAAACATTAACACTTGACGTCCACTGTGAGGGAATAATTGAATGTCCATTGTTCATGTAGTACCTCCAGCAATGGAGATCGTCGTCCACCTCCGCAGTATCCTCATTGTCAGATTATCTTCCAACGCTGGTGCTCGCCACTGTGACAACAATGAAAAGCAGGCGGAAGAAAAATGACAACCATATTTCGCACTGAAGTGGTTTCTTTGTACGTTTCTGGACGGCAAACATCGAAGGAAAAACCACGCAAATTGAGCCCCGGAGAAAGAAAACCGTTCCACGCCCTCAATACCAATGGCACAACTGGACGAAATGGAAAGCATTTGTAAAAGAAAAAACTGCAACGGAAATCTTTCCTGGTAATTGATAACTTACTTAAGTTTGTCATTCCTGTTCTGTTCGCTACGGTTCCTGTCTTCGGTTGACGGTCCACACCGGACGGTTCATCATTTTCCGCTGCGTAACCTTAATGCGTCTCGGAATGCCCCTTTGATGTTGGACAGATGCCCCCCGGATAAAGACAGACTTCCAGTGAAAATGGTATTTGTGCTGATTGTTTCTTGGACGGGCACGGGCATGGAAATCGCAAACAATCACAGGAAAACCCATCTTGACCGACATTACAACCAGCAGCTGGCCCGAAGGCTGCATTTCCTGGAGCACATGATGCACAGAATAAACTGTCGGACGGAAACGGTTACATTTTCTCCTGCTGGACATCGAAGACAGGATGTTTGCAGCATAAGGCGCTACACACTTTGCTCCACCATCCGAGAACACATGCCGTATTCCTTCCGGGGCACGCGAGAACATTTTCCACAGAAACAGCAAAGACAGTTTTGTTTAAGAAATCACATTTAATCACATGCACAAAGTGTTGATTGCGACGTCAAGGCCCACCCATCGTAAGTTGGCGATCGTTCTTGCGCCATCGATATCACAGGAGCGATGCCTTCTCCCGATGGTAGCACTCCACGGCACGGAATGCCGTCTCGCAGCTGTCCTCCACCTCGGTACTGCACTTCTTCACCAGCGCCTCGACCTTCGACTTTTCCCGGCTCAGCGAAAGCCGCTCGATGGCGTAGTCGTTCTGCAGCTTGCCGGACGCGTCCATAAACTTGGCCTCCTGCAGGAAGCAGCGCAGGAAACACTTGGTCTCGCCGTCCACCTTCGAGAAGTCACCCTCCCGGAGCAGACCCAGATGTTCCTTGTTCAGTGCTTTATGCTGTTCCAGACATCCGAGCGCGAAGCCTTCAGCCTTCTTCATCTGCTCATCGGTCAGAGGCTGTTTGGAGGAGATCACACACTTTGGAAATGGACTTCCTTTTTTTTATTCGTTCCAACATCCATCATACCTGAGCTCCAACGCAAACGGCGAGCAGTACGGGAACCAACAGCAGTTTCATCTTCACGAAGTGTGCCACAGCAAACGAATGCCTTCCAAACCATCTCAAGACCCCTTTTATAGCCCGCACTACAGCTACGATCGGCTAGCACTAAAAACTAATGTAACGCTTCGTTCTCGAAGCGTAAAGCACAATCATACCCATCGAATGATGGGCAAATAATTACTATCTGCGCATCAGATCGACCAGACCACCAGAACGACCTTCAACTACATTCGGCTACCGGTGGAAGATCTTGCATGCGATGATCGTCGCGGTTCGTTGTTGTTATTTCGGTGTTTGGATACAGTTGCCTCCTCCCTTTTCGCTACCCAACCGCAACATGACGTAGATGTGGTAGACTTCATTTGAAAACTATATCCAGACGCCCTTCACATAAAAAAAACCCCGCGCCGTGACCAATAGCCGTCAATTACACTGCGGACAATCCAATGATCCGGCTTTATTTAACGTTGAAATAGTCAAAAGTCATTCTTTTTGGTTTCACGTTGCACTTAGAACTAACAATGGAGAGGTTTGAGGAATGCGAAACGAACGGTCCATCTTACAATGAATTATAACTAGACACAAAAAAAACATACAATATTGAACTGTACACGGTAATCAGATGCGCCCGTGCACGATGCAACCACTCGTGCAAGACGCATGATGGAAGGGAGTGGAGTTGGAGTGGTGACCATGGCCATGATCTTCCGGTTGCTTTCATGTGCGGCTGCTAGAAGTTGCTGGAGACCCACTCCGAGACGGCCGTTTCATGGATGCACTGGTACATCTCGAACCCCGTAACGCACACCGTCTGACCGAAGCGATCGATGCAGTTATCGTACACCGCTTGTGCCTGTATGTACCCGAAAACAGAAACAGAGAACCAAGTAAGAGGGGAGTTGGAATTCGAAGAAGCATTTGTTTTTTTGGTGGTGACGTACCCCCTCCGGTTCCAGATACCGACCGGCGAAACCGATGATCAGCGTTTTGTTGTAAGTGTAGTCGTCGTACATGAAGCCTGACTTCTTCATCAAACACTCGGTGAAACACTGGAATTAGAGATCATTTTTAAGCAGCGAGTTCTCAAATATGTCGAGACCCAATATTTGGATCACACCTACTCTACCTCGATAAGTGGATCGCGCTCGGTAAAATCACCATACTTCAGTGACACCACAATGTCCATGTCCATCTCGAAGTCTTTCGTGCAGTGATCTATCGCTCCTTTAAAATCTTGTGCCTGTTGTCAATCGAAAACACCCCCGTCAAGAGAACATTAATCAAAACACTCAAGAATGTAAGCTGCACAGGTGATGTCTCACTTACAGTGCCTCTTCCAGCTAGCAGTAGTACCACCGCACCGAACCAAACTACAAACTCGAAAACACCCATCACTTAGCACTTTCTCCACCGGAGTAAATAAAGCACGTCTTCTGCGCAATTTGTCACACCGTACCGATACCTTGACCCGCTAACCTTGTTGCTGTCTTGTTGGCTGAACGTGGCCCAGCCTGCACGATTAGTTGTCCAGCGTTCGGTGGTCCAAAGCAGACTGGGACCTGAACCGGGAAACATTCTGCACCGAACGCCACCCCACATGACCGCTTCGAGGTTGCTTTCTTTCGGTCTCCTTTCTTTCACCCGACCGGGGGTGAATTTTAAAAATGTATCATCGCGTGTGTCGGTTGCGTGAGACGATCTGTTTCGATCGATCGGTCTCTTGGCTACCGGTTTATTTTCTTTCTCACCGTTTCTCGCTCCTTCTCGGGGTGTTTCTTTTTTTCGCATCAAGCTGTGTTGGGTTAAGCGGTACGATCGGGCGCGAAATGTAGGAAACATAACGGTTCTGCCGATGCTCCCGATACCGAGCTGATGGCGATGACTTTGGAAAATTGGAATACGTAATTCCGATACACATTCCCCACAGCTCAAGTGCTTTCTTATTAAGCTGTCCGAAAATTAATTTTAAGTTTCTTTCTTACCATCTGAATGAGGGTGGCACAACTGACACAACTTCACCGCCTGTACAGGGAACGGATTTATTGTTAGGCAAGCATTATGGGTTTCACACCGTACACACACTTGGCACCTATTTTCGGCTGTCCCACTTCTTGGACACATTCTCGTAGATGCACTGGTACACCTCAAATGCAGTGACGCAGTAGGTCGGCGTAACGTTATCGGTGCAGGTGCTGTACACACCCTCCGCAATCTCCTTCGACACGAACCGATTCATGAAGCGCATGATCGTGTCCCGGTTGAAAGTGAAGTTATCGTTCATGAAACCGGCCCGCTTCACAAAACACTCACCAAAGCACTGTGCGAAGAGATTAGTTGTATGTCCAACGATTAATGTATTCATGAAGAATGCTAAGAGTAGCTCACCTCCACGAAGGAGTTCCTCACGGAGAAGTTACCGGCACGCAATGCCTCGAAGACGCTCGGTTCGATGTCATACTCATTACGACACCGGAAGTATGATCCCAGAATATCTTGGCCACTCTGTTTTGAAGAAGTTTTTTAGATAGATGCAACCAAGAGATGCTTGCGGACTTGCTCTATACGGGCGATACTCACGCAGACTTGCGCCAGCAGCACGATCGTGCACACCGAGAGTAGACGGACGAGAACCAACCGTTCCATACTCACCTTTCGATAGTCAAATTAAAACTGATGCGGAGACCCCATTTGGACAAGATCACAAGTTTTGGGGTGCGAAGAAAAACAACAGACCCGAAAAACCTGCCCAGATCACCGAGCAGACGTCGAAGTTGCGCTCCAGAGAAAAAGTCCCAAAGTTCACGCACACACAACAAACTTTCTCCAGCGTTCAAAGGTGCAAGATTTCGTTTTATTGGCTTATTTTCGGGAAGGGAGACAAAACCCAGAGCAAGCGAATTGGAGCTGGGCAGCAGGTGGGATTTGTGGTCGGATTCAAGTTTCAGTCCTAGAACATCAGTGTGGCCCGGTTCTCCATGTAGCACTGTAGCAGACGGAACGAACGCTCGCAAGCATCCGGACCGGCGTTGTTGCGACAGCGAGCGACCAATTCGTCGGCCTTCTCCTGCCCGTACTCGCTGGCCAGCTTTTGGGTCAGCTCCTCCGTCTGCACGTTACCGTCCTGGTCGACGAAACCGGCACCCTGGAAGAAGCACTGCACGAAGCAGCGCGTGTTACGATCGGCATTCTCCGTGTCACCCGATCGTAGCCGGTTCACGTCATCTTCCGAGGCACCCGTCTGCTGCATACACTTGCCCGCCAGCTGACGAGCAGCGTCACGTTGTTCGTCTGTAATGGCGGCCTGCAATAACGCTCAACCTGCATCAGTAGACGAACGCGTGTGGAAGAACTACTGGAACTTACCATGGCGCAGGCAACGATGGCACTGGCAAACACTAGACATGCAATAGTTTTCATGGTTATTGGTTCGGGTGTTGAGGTTTCAACGTTCGGAAGTCAAACAGCTGTATGATGTATTCCAAGACATGTCACTGCCTCTTTTATACTGCCATAAACGTTTGATAAGAACTGATCGACGCACGAAGCCGTTGAAGACAGTTATGGAAGAAAGGTTTAATGAAAATTTATTGCTATCGAGTGCAATTATAATTGTTACAGTGATAAAGCGGTTAGTGCAGTGAACTTTAGCTGATGACTCCATTCGCCGGGAGGCAACCGATCGGGCGACTATGTACACATGCTCAAACACCCCCAAAAGGTCGTCAAGAATGTTCTCCGAATTTTTGTGTTTTTCTCCATCTTTCCGGCCATTTTAAGACGTACGCCTTCATGACATTTACATTTAACCTTTTTGCTTTTTGCAATTGACGACTCACTGTCGACAACAATTGCCCTTTTCATGATTATTGCCTGGTTCGGTTGCAGTTAAATTGTGGCCACAATTAAGCATAATAGTCCCGACGGGATATCGAGAAGTGAAGGAGTTCTCTTCTGACGCCCTTCCTCTAGAAAAGTGTTCGCAAAACGATCCATTTTCGCACGGCGTGTCGACGCACGCACACAAACCCCTCCCCTAGTGAAAGCGATAGTCCCACACTGCCTGGTCCCCCGAGGAACGTGCGGCTTCTCCGTTCGGCCCACCTGCGAGAGTCAAATCGTTGATGAACGATTAGCAACCGATAAACGCTGCAACTACGCTGTAATTAAGCCCTCCACTGTCCGCAGTGGGTCTCTCCACACGCCACTAACCGGTTCCGGTGCGAATGATATGGGTTGAAGATTAAAATAGAATTAAAACACACTTTTAACGATAAAACCAACGATGACCCAGTGCGGTCGTCGAGTAAGAGAGTTTAAAAAGAAATGAAAATAAAACTCTAATGAAAATATAATTCCAACCATCATGCACTTTCCGTCCGAAAGCGTTTTCCAGCTGTGTTGAAACATTTATAAGGCGATGGTTGGAGTGGCGTTGGAGTCACAGACAGACACACGCTATCACCGTACGGCTGCAAATGACCATCAACAGTGCTGTTCTTGGCCGTATGTAACGCACCATGCCGGAAGCTAATGGAGCTGCTGTTCGTAGGAAAATTTGCATTTTCCTCCATTCCGTTTCCTCGTCCGTATTATGGCGATGGACATGTGCAGCCGTGAATGGTGGTTAAGTTTTTAGTTGACCTATATTGAATCGATGCCGGAATTTGGGAACCTCCCCGGGTGAACTTGACAAGCGGTCCCTCAAGCGGTACGTGGGAACTCGGACATCTTTTTGACATTCAATTTCAGCCATGTTTCGTACCGGTCCCGGTAGCAATGGTTGGTGCCGTGACCAGGATGTTAAATAATTTAGCACTCATTTTCACGCTTCCCCAAACAATCGATCAGTCTCATGGGGGTGGATATTGGACAAATTCAAACTCCAACTTTCGTTGCCCAACATCCGAACCCCTTCCCTCCCTCTTTTCCACCCACTTCCACCAGCACGCAGCACCGTGTGCAATTTATTGTTGTGCATAATTTGTGTGATTATCCAGCGCGACAATAATTGATGTCCCCCGCTGGTTCGTTCGTGGTTGGTGGGTGATCGTTTTTTTTTTCTTTCTTTCTTGTGCTCTTGTGTCTTTTTTGTTGACCAGGGTCGCTAATATAGGGTGGAGTTAGTCACGCCAAAACGGGTTGATGATGAACAGCATCGGTTTTTCGGAACAGGGGACGCTTTACAATCGTGCTTACCCTAATTAAAACCAGTTGGTTTTCCCTTGGCGCCAATCGTACCACATGATGAAGCTGATCGATGGTACGGTGTGTGTGTGTGTTTACAGTAATGGGAGAGGCTTTACATTTTCCGCGGTTGGCAACTGTTTATCGGGGTTTCCTTTCAAATTCGCTGTAATTTAAAACGCTTGTTGCGTGCAATAGACTGAACTGAATGTTTTGATTTGGTAAATCGAAACCAAAATCTAATAGAAATTTATCTTTTAAGTTACTAGAGAGATGAGCTACAAGTATATAAGCTTATTTTTTAAATATATTATTTTATCTTTAATTTATATCGAATTACAGAAAAGAAAAACAATAACCTCCATGTCATCCACCGATACTTTGACTTGAACAATCGTTAATCGTTTTCACGCCTCATCTACTTCCGACTCTGACTGATTGCCTTCCAGCTGGATGTAGGTTAGCTAGAGCAAGTCAGTGCAGTTCCTATGCAGCGGCAACGGTAATTGCTCTTACAACGATGTGATTTGTGGTTGCGGTGGAGATTAATAGAAAGAGAGAGAAAAAACACACCCCAACAGGCGCCAGGTTTCCAACAGCCCACGATAAAAGCGAATTTCGCGGCTAACCGCGTCAATCACGCGACTTCCCCCCTTTCAGTGACCAGCCCGGGCCATACGCAAAGGCTGCACAGTTTTTACTAGTTCAAGTTCAAGGTCCGTGTACATGGTTTTGTACTTTGGTAAGCTAATTATCTATCTACTTTTTTGTTGTTGCTTCTCTATGAACTGACCCATATACAATGTAGCTTCTAAGCGGTCTAAAACGTTTCGTGTTGACTTTTATTACTGCTGTTCTAGCCGTTGTTTGCGGTGGAAGTGCACTTCCGCTCACTGTGCGCTATGCACTTGCGATGGAGGAAATGCATCAGCTTCCGTTCCGATGACAGCTCAGCTCAGCCAGCTAACCAACCTAGCCGAGGTTCTCGTGTGGCGGGGAGGTCCGTTAGCACGACACTGTGGCCGGCGGGCTGGGTGGGCCACCTTGACGGTGCGGTTGGACTCCTTGAGCACGTCAGGTTTAGAACCTTTGAGGCAACGCAGTTAATCATTCGTCTCGAGTACGACGCTGGTTCTATATAAAGCAACGATAAATCTTCGTTCCAGCATCAGTCATCCACCAGCAATCGTCTGATAAGCTCGAGTCCTCCTTCCGGAATCGCAAAGTCCACCCCATTTAAGCATTCCCACCATGAAGACGTTCGTCGCCATTGCTGTCGTTGCCCTGATCGCAGGCACCTTCGTAAGTAGCGGAAGAGCGGCAACGCAAGCGTGTTTCAAAAGTTAATAAAAACGTTTTTTCTTTCGGTTCTTCTCTCAACTCCGTAGGCCCTCACGATTGACCAAAAAAAGAAGGCTGAAGCCAATGCGGCCGAATGCGTCAAGTCGACTGGTGTCCCACCGGAGACGGCGGCCAAGCTGAAGGGTGGTGATTTTGCCGGTGCCGACGACAAGACCAAGTGCTTCGCCAAGTGCTTCCTGGAGAAGGCCGGGTTCATGACGGACAAGGGCGACTTCGATGAGAAAACCATCATCGAGAAGCTGTCGGTTGACCACGACCGGGCGAAGGTGGAGGGACTGGTGAAGAAGTGCAACCACAAGGAGGCCAACCCTTGCGAGACGGCCTTCAAGGCGTATCAGTGCATCTACGCCGCAAAGGGTGGAGTCATCTAGGTCACCCAAAGACCACTCTCCCTCTCGATTATTTGTTTTGGTTGCTAAAATTCTATCAATAAACTATTTATTAAAATCTCTTTTGTGATAATTTAAACACAAGTTGTTTTTGTTTAATACAAACCAATAAGATTGTCTCGTTCTTGGCACAAAAAAGTATACATTAAATTCTTAACCCAAATCAAAACGATACAAAGGCGCTTGATTGAAAGGGGAACATTTGCTCATCAGAAAACATCCAAGAACATGAACAGTAATTTGAGTGACACATGTTTCACAACGATCCGATGAAACCCGTCTCCCCTCCCGGGACACCACACCCAACCGCAAATCTTCAATTGCCTTAATTAGCATTCCCCAAAAAAGCAAACTGTCAATTCCGTTCAATCAAAAAGGCATCCACTCGGATCGGATGCCGGAAGTCACCGTCTTGTTTCTCCTATTTTCATTCCGTCGGTACGTTCCATGTTTTTACATTTTCGGAATAATTTTCTGTTTTTCGGTTTTCCGCTTTCAACTCTGGGAACCCATCGACAACAGTTGCCAAACCAAATCCCATTTCTGCAAAACGATAGATGTACTACTGACACAGATGCAAAAAAAAAAGAGAAGGATACCGATACAAACCATCCCATCAATCAAGGACGAAAACATTTCAACATTGTTGTCGTGACATCAGCACCGATAAGGAACTAATCAACCAACCTGAAGGGGGAGGGGGGGGGGAGGCTGGAATGGGTGAACTGGTTGTGATGTTTCGAAAAAAAAGACCACATGCTATGCCACAATGTTGTTTTCTCATCAGAAACGAACCAGTTAGATTTTTTTTCCTACCACCTGATAGTCAAACATGGACAGGCTGTCTATATATTGAACAGGCATTCGAGTCATCAGTGTTGCAAATTCTTCCCATGAATGTGGTTTTGTGTCGAAAACTGAAGCTGAGCTGGAGATGCGTTACATCATTTCCTGTCAAAATATTTGTTTGGTATTTTGGAACTGTCAAAGTAAATATTTACTAGTTAGTAAGCTTTAATTACAATTTTTTTATCCATTTCTCAGCTACTCTGATACACTATCCGGGTGTGATTATCTCCATCCGTTTATCGACAAGATACTTCCTAATCGGTATTTCCGTAAAGCAACAACCAATAATGTTGGGCCCCTTTACATCCGACCTCATGACTTCCGGATGGGAAAGACACACAAAACCGAACCGTAATCAACCCACCCGGGTGGCTATCCCGGTCCACCTGGTAAGGCTACCATTATCTACAGTCCACCGTAGACCTTTTCTCGTCTTGTCGGTGTGTCATCAAATGTGGTGCCTTCTAATCGATCACCGGTCGACTCACATCCCATGTGGAGGCTGCTGGAAAATTGCAAAATTAATTCCATTCGAATCAATTTGTAAATGGCACATCATTTGTCATCAGATGTCGCCACCGTCGAGCGGAAAACGATCAACCACCGGCTCCTTCCCGGGGAAATGGTAACCTCAAACGACTCCACTGATTCTAGCCGCGACAAACGAACTCCCTTTTACCGGTGGACACATACCGGCAAACATAACCTCAAACGACCGCCTGCTCTGAACTGTGGCTATCTACGTGTCGACCCAACCCACCCGACATTCGGATTCACCTGCCCGGCACCGGCAAACGCGGTGATGAAGATACAAGTAACCGTTTGATGAGTCGCTCGGTCTGTAGCCTGCCCGGTCCGAAACCGGAAAGACCAGATTGAATTAGACTTGTCGTGTTTCGTTTAATTTACCTTCGCCTGAATTGATTAATTATGCCATTTTGCTGTCCCTTCGTCAGGGCGCCAATACTTGCCTTAACTGATCCGCCGATCCGACCCAGATCCGATGCAAATCGTAGCAACATGTTACCGAAACCTTACCACCATTTACTTTGCGTACTCGGCAACGGAATGATTTCCATTAAGGCTCAACGACTTGTCGCAATATGTATGTATATAGATATATTTCATCAAGATAAAACGCTTGCTCCGTGTCACGGGTGGATGCGAACCACCCGGGATGTCATGTGCAAACGTGGGAGATACGTTGATAACGGATGGAAACGAAACACGTCAAAGTTTCAGCCCCGACGGAAGGATTCGGATCTTTCGTTGACTTCAACACCCAACCCAAGGTGGAAAGTCAACAGCAGCTACTACACGCTTGCCGGCCTGGGCGTCCTAGAATTACCTTTAAATCCTTTCGCCGATTATGGAAAGTCTTCAACCACAAGGCAACTTTAGACCACTGCCCAAGACATCCACCGGCGTTGAATGTCAAGAGGCCAAACAGGCAGCCCTCGAGGATGATGTATTCCAGATGACAGCTATGAGCCTGTTCCGTTCCAATTTCCAACCAAGATCCGGGAGTTGGGTAAATATTTTAACAACCAAGATGAAACCACTCACCAACTCGGAACGGCGAGTGAGAGCTAATTTCCGAAATGGACGTCAGACGAGCGCCGTTCTAATCGTCACCTTTACCATTGGTCTGTCTGGTTGGAAATCGTTGTGCAACGACATTACATCCGAAGAGACCCTTAGTTGCATCTCACTGTATGTGGAAGTTTGCTTTTGGGAATGAGCTGGAACAGAACTCTACTCCGGTTAGTTCTTGCCCTAGAGAGGGTGTTTATGTGCATGATACGACATTGAATGAAAGTCCAGATTTCCTTTTAAACATATCTAATTTAATCTTCACGATCTTCAATTAATGTTTTATTTTATCGACAAGGTTTTGTACTGTAAATCTCAAAAAGCTTATTACTTATTGGAATGATAAACATGCAACAGTAAAAAGATGGAATCTTTAAACGATCATTCCGGATACAATTCTAAGTAAACTAAACACACAGGCAGAGATACATAAGATTAAAATATTTATTTCTCCTTCATTAATTAGCAATCCGGTTTAGTTTTTTTCCCTCCATCGCAAAGCAGGAGAAAATCAACCTTTGTTTCATCGCGCAATCTTTCACGAACCAGTTCCAATGCAAATGATGATGATGCCCCGACTCACGATCAGAAGGCTACTCTCCACAGTACGATAACGCAGCGCTAGAATGAGTTCTCGATTCCATTGTTGCTATTGTAGTGTGGTGAGAAAGAAAATCGATTGACTCTCGTCCAAGGTTTTGCCGTCCGGCAGGGGTGGGGAGGTGTATAAAAATGCACCAGAGATGCAGTGGCGAACGATACTCCAACAACAGGTGCGTTACAATGAAGGTCTTAGTGATTGTTAGTGTGTTAACTGTGATGTGTCTAGGTGCTTTTGTCCGAGGCGCAGAGTTAGAAACAGTAAGCTCTTGAAGAAATCTCCCAAGAATACGTGTCGTTGAAAGAATTTTTTCATGTTCTTGAAAGGGTCCACCAAATCTGGAAGATGTCAGTAAAATAGCCAACGGGGAGGCCTTCGCACTGGAATGTCTTATTGAGAGTGGACTGAAGCTGGACTCGCTTTCCTCACTCTCAACTAGCGATCTGGATACGAATGGAAGGAAGATTAAGGTGGGTCTCTACACCTCATAAAGCTACGCTTTAAACATCAAAACTAAAGGATATGTCTTTCGTCTAGTGTTTGGTGAAATGTTTCTTCGAGAAGACAGGCTTCATGGACAAAGATGGACAGCTGCAGGAGCAGACGATCACGGAACAGCTGTCCAAGTTTATGCCACGCGAGCGCATTGTGTCGCTTGTTAAAAACTGCAACTTCCAGGAGACAGACGCGTGTGAAACGGCCTATAAAGTGACGGAGTGTTACTTCCAGAATAAAGCTGGACTGTTCTAAAGGGTGCGCGTGTACTCCGCCATCTTTGTATAATATGTGATCAGGGTAATAAATTCCATACCACCAGCGAATGAGTGACAGTGCATTACGTGCGATAAAGGGTGTTTTGCGGTGTTCCGATACGACTTTTACAAGATGCGTTGGGATGGGGATCTGCGTGTGTGCTTTTTGTTATGTTCACTCCCAACTCACCTGGACTGGACCGGCGAGAATGGCAACGCTAATGAGCTTGATTAAATGCTAGTGATTGTAAGGCGGCGTCGCGTGTGCGGGTAGTTCTCATCAATGATTCAGACTGTTGTGAAATGAAGCCAATTGGTTTGTTTCTCGCAATCACAACTTGCTTTTCAATATGCAAACAATTAAGGTTGCCTTAGCCTTGTCTGGCATGAAAATGATCATTATTGTCTGTTGAACAGTTTAAGCAAAATGGGAAAATTGCTAATGACGTGTTGATTAGCGTTGTGTGATGAGTGAGTCAACCTGTCAATAAAGAAGAATCCAATCGCGTGCTTAATCAGCTATACGAGACTGTTATTTTTAATTGTACTGCAGGAGAGGTCCACCTTCCTTCATGAAGATTTTGACTAGCTATCAACCCAGCTCTGGCGTGCAAAAGATTTACTATCTGCAGTAAAACTGTTAATTCGATTAAACGTATTAATCTAGCTGATTAAATGAGTAACAAAGCTTCCTGATATCCTCTTCAAAGTTCCCAACCGACGAATTGACAAGTGCGTTTAAACAACTCATAAAGCTAGACAAACTCCACTCCCTTTCCAGGATGACTTTGTTTCGTCTTTTCGGAGGTTAAATTTTTCAATTAACCACACCGGCTTTGGTGTGGAAAAATCCATCAACCAAAGCACGTTTCGATTAATGGCTGACACTGTGCAAACATCCGTTCCGGCACTGGCGTGCGGCCATTTTCCTAGGGTCCGTACCATTACCGATCGTAAAGTTCGGTCAATGATTTTATCCCAAAAGAGAAAAAGCATTCCAGCAAAAGCTTATCCAAAGCTTATGGCAACATGGTGATAAATTTAAACACCATACCGTAAGACAATAGCCGAACGTATCCGCCCTCCCGAAACAATCCCGAGACGAAACGTTCCAATTTATGAGCACATCCCACCATAAACACGCACAAACGTTTATCGAATGTTTTTCCACGAACGGGCTACCCCAAAAGCTGAACATCGCTGAACTGATTTTCTTCACAATTTCACCCAAAAACTGCTCCGGAACCGCTAAATCATGCGCTTGCCAAACCCTGCCAGCGGGCAAATTTGTCACACATTTTATAGTTATCGCTCATAAATCCGATCGCGTCGGTTGTGGAATAAATCGCAGAAAATGGGTGGCACCATTTGCTTATGGTTTTAGAGACAAAACGAAACAAACAAAAAATTACCCCCATAGCTTGGTCTCGGATGCATTCGGTAGAATGGGAAGGTCGTAAAAAAAGATAAACTTGTAACCGAAATTCTTGTCGCAGGCGTGCTGTTGCCCGTCCGCAAGCGCTTCATAAAAGGCCGGCGACACTTCGAACGGAGAACAAATCGAATTTTAAACAACTTTGCCGCTACGCTGGTAGAGACACGTTCGGTCTGGTGTACGCGTGCAACAGCGCATAAAACTTTTATTAGCCCATCTAGGAAGCGTTACACTTTGCGACCCAAGCGCGGGACAATATTTTTCACGAAAAAAAACAAATACCTTCTTTCACAGAGCCTTTCCACTAGCCATCGCGCGGACATCATCGCTTAGTGTGTAGTTGTTTAAAAATTTAGTTCTTAATTTCGCTGCAACTCGATGAGAAAACGCTTCACACACACGCGAACGCGAAAAAGGCTCAGTTCTTTCAGGCTTAATTAAAATTCGTCATGCCCGCACAAATCCCATATGAGAGATTTGAACGTGAATTCTATACACATACTGGAGCACACTGTCTCTTTGCTGTCGAATTATGACGGTGCGGGATTTGTTCGCAATCTGTGGATGACTTTTCTACCGACTCCCCTACTGTCAGGATGGCGAAAAGAGTCGTAAAAAAACGACATATTGCTTGCGGTTAGCATACTTTGAGGCGCATAGCGATTATGGCTGATAGAAAAGCATACCGTAGCTGTATGAAGTTGCGCCTACATATATGCTATCCGCATGACAATTTTACCTTATTTTTACCTTTTCAAAGCCCTGCTTAGGTACGGCTAAAAAGGTTATCATCCGGGTGTTTCGCGAAGGTAAAACGACACCGTCAAGCGGATAAGGCTTTAGAAGTTCCCAGTGGATGGCTCACACTCACACTCCCCATCAGGTGCGAACCTGACAATGTGGCACAGCGTCACCAAGGCCCAAAGCGGCAAACCCAACTAACCTTGAATGAGATTTAGCAGCAAAAAAAAAACATTACAAACACGAAAAAACACACACAAAAATGGCACAGATTCACCTCGAGTTCATCCCAAAAGTTTT
>KB663677.1:530832-544341 GCA_000349025.1 Anopheles minimus
CCAAAACAAAACACAAACAACGGCCAGACTGAAATTTTCCCCCGTTTCCACTCTCTTCGTCTCGTTCCGGGGCGACGTTCCATCCAACCCGATATCGATGATGATGATGATGACGACGGTAAAGTGATTTAAGCCTTTTTCTCACTTTCGGTAGAGAAGAAAGCGGAGGAAAATGTGCTGTGCAAAGATGAACGGGGAGAAAACTTTTTTGCCCTAGCCAATCGTACCGGGACAAGTTCCTTTGCAGTACATGTCTCACGGGCACAAATCGGCTTTTCTATTAAGTGGTGAACCTTTACCACCACACTTTTACACACACCGAAAGTATCTTCATTGCTTCGTTATGTTCCCTCCGATATTGATTGTTCATTTTCGCTAGCGCAACGTGCAACTCCCGTGACGTGAAACAACGCGTCATGACAAATTGCTAACCATCATCATATGCCATCAACTTTAACGCTTTGGGGACCTCGTTATGGGGACAGTTGCCCCTCGTCGTTGGTGCGACTGGTGCTTCATCATTTTGTCAAGAATGTACCGTAAACAACATAAATAACCATCAATGGAAACATAAAACTGCATTCGTTTGACATCGTTTAGTATGAATCACGGAACGGTCGGACACGGTACGACTGAATCGATGTCATTGACCTCTGGATTCGTTGAGGCACGAATGAAGAAAAACATCCTTTGTGATTTTATGATATGAACAGTTTTAACATCAATGAATTCACAATTCTAGATGATATTTTGTAGCTCAATTCGTTAAAGATCTCATTTTTTCGCCTAAAAGTATGCTTTCCGCATAATAATAAAGTTTTTTTCGTTACCAATCTTAATGGTTTAATCCACTCATAATTGGTTAACTGAAAATCATCTAAAACTATGAATGTTTTATAACAGCAAGGCTGAAGTCGACTAACTTTAACAAGTAGCCGGATAGTTAGTGCCTTGCTACAGGGCTGGTGGGCTTTGGTGCCTATATTATTAAAATCCCAATATCCACTATACACGAAACATCACTAATGTACAGTAAAAAATACTCATAATCTTTTTTTTAATGCAAGCACAATGACATAAGAAAACGTTCACTATATGACCGAAGAATAGATTGCGTAAGGCCGGGGTAAAACTTGTGGTAGCATCCACAGAAATTTAGAATCAGCTAGAAACGTAGCTTTCTTAATTTAATAACTTTATCAAAACAACTTTGAGTGCTTTTCGTGCACCTTTCTTGATAAATCTTCGTTGATTAAAAACCTATTCATCATTTAAAATCGGTTGATGTAATAAAATAAAAACAATTAAAATTAAAGCACTCGTTGTTTAGAAATACTTAATGAAAAACATGTTGTATAAATAAATGGATAAGCCAACAAAAATTTCGAGACAAAATTAAAACGCCTACAGGTATGCAAACTATAACACGAATGCTTAGTGCGCGTTTTTAAGGATATTATCTACTAGGTTTTCGCCATTAGGTATGCAGTTCACATTTCTAATGAATGCTTTTCTTGTATAAATGCAATTATGAACCGAATCCTTTTATGTCAAGTAAAAACATTTATGTGTCTTTTTTAACATCTTAATACAATACAGTCAACTACTCGCCTCTGTGTAGATTAATTTCCAACTCATACCCAAAACACGTCACGGCGCTGACACATGTGTCGCCCGAAAGTAGCACTCAAGTGACATCATATTTTAAGCCAAATACAATTGTTTCGATCTGCTCCGCGGCAGTAACTTTTTCGCTCCATTCACCGATGTCACATGGTGCTGTGCGCTTCATTAAACTTTCATGCTTCCGAAGGCCGCCACCACAGTACCGGCCTCTTGAGGTAGCGCTTTCCCGCCACCGGCGACGACATTTCAGCTCAATTCAATTCCACTTTTGAGTGGCGCACAAAAACTCGCATGAATCTTCTGCCCCGGTGAAATAACAACAATCGTTCACCGTAAACCCCCGCCGCACTGTGCCGCACGCCGCGTGAAGACAGCCGACGCTTTTGTGATAATGCATGCCGTAGCGGTGGAAATCCCACCGATGCCATAAATTACCCGTAAATAATAACACTATGTCAGCGAGCCCGTCCGGGGAAAGCCGGCGGGCTTACGACACCGGATAGAAGATCGTGTGTGCCATCATCTCGGCCGTTGCTTTCGGGCGACCTTCTCCGGAACATCCGCAGAACGCGGCACACGTGGGCAAGACACCGTCGTTCCAGCCGGTACAGTACACCGTACCGGTGACATCTTACCTTTAAGTCATACGCGTAATTTGAAATCTGTCTGCAAAACGTTCCTCAAACTGCAAAACGGCTGCGGATAAAGCCAGTCGAATGGAACTGTAGCAGAAATGAAACCACGCGTACATGCGACCTCGCGCGCAAGTTATTTATTTGTTTCCCAACGGCTACAGCAGACGACACTGGCACTGGTGAGTGAGTGCTCGCGGGACTTACGCGTTGACAGACGCGTACTAGTAATTTACTCTTTGCCAAACCCATTGATATCACTACTGCAGACGAATGCTTTTACGGAAAACCTGTATTACGAAAGTGCTCATATTAGCGTTTATTGAATTTCCCTACCATCTTTCCAGTTTTCCACTGAGCCACGTCCTGCATGGGTGCTTTGGTGAGGATTTCAATATATCCCAGAACCTTTTCAGTACATCTCAAGGGATCTTGTTGATGCTTCAGGTGAATGTTACGCACTTCTTACCATTGGTAAAGAAGAATTCGTCCCAAGTTGTTCTACTCCATTGAAGATCACCTTACCGCACATTCCACTGCAGACTGCAGTCATTAAAACCCGTCTCAAGCGCTCTAACGACGCGTCATTGAGAGACGCGTCAACCTGTCATTTGCGATTGAGCTACAAACAAGTTTGTACCAGCTTTTTCTGTTCGTCCGAGTGGCGGAGAAACCGATCTCCCGCCACTGTTTCCTGGAAAGGAGCACATATAATGCTCGAGTGTGTCAACAAATTATTAACAGCATTATCTATTTGCTCAAGCAGCAAACCCCCTGTGCCCGTGCGGGTGTGCGTTGGTGACATTAAAAGTTTGCACAAACAAAACTTGATGACAGGCGCGTGTGCACAAACTTATCTGCTAGACGACCTAGAAGAGTTCCTTTGCTTTCCCTCTCATGTGTGCTCTAGTTTCTAGCAAGGCCACACACAAAAAGGGGTTACCAAATGTGGCATTGGAAGGCTTTCATTCCCATCCATGCATTAAAATAGAATATTTGTAGAAGAAAGTATGCTCAACCGGAAGGCCACTAAGATGAAATGTAAACACAAACCGCTGACAGACGTCAAAAACGAATCGAAATGGCGGCCGTCACCTATTTTAGCATTCTGCGAGGAGAAAAGGAAAGAGATCTCATTTTCAAAAACCATCTTCTATTGGAATCTTTCTCTAGCTCAAGTATATGGCGCTTCTCAATGTAGTGCAGTGTTGAATTTTTAAACTCTTCCTACTCACACCCCAAACAAACATGAGAAATTATTTAACAAATTGAATGGGTGTGTTTCGTTTCTGGGGAATTTTTTTTTCTTCATTCCCCATTCCGGACCAGCAGTGGAAAACTATTCCAGTTTGTTTGTTTGTACAGCGAGCGGGTGTAGAAAACCCTTTTTTTTACAATCCCTTGCAAACAAAAGCGTAAAGATGCAAAAAAAAAATAAAACAACATCTTCCATGGGTGTGTTTTGTACCACTCGAAGAAAAAGGATGCCGTCCAACACCCTGATAAAGGCTAGGCAAATGAGAAAGGATAAACGCTGCAAGCGATTTGTAACTGTGCTGTGTATGGGTTATTTTTCCCCGTATTCTTTTCTTGCCCCATTTCCAACAGAACTAAAGGACCATTCCCATGTACGTTTTTCTTTTCCCCAGCGGTGTAGTGCCTTACTACTGTGCCTCTTTATATTACATCAACCCTCTTTCAGTGCTGGCAAAACACCTTGCCGGTATCGTTTTACTTCCATTTAACCTTCATTCGTACAAGGCCGGTGTGCTCCGTGCCCCTACCGGGAAAAAGGAATCGGCTGGTAAATATTTAGTTAGGCAGTCGACTGGACGCCCAACTATGCAGGGGATGCTGTACAGCTTAAAGAGAATTTGGATGGCTTGCTTCCTTCGGAAAAAAACCCCCAAACCAAGCATTCAGCACAATCTTGCCCAATGGACACCCCTGGACTGGAACGCCCCAGCACAAACTGGAAGGAGTTTTGCCAGCTCCATTCAGCAGTCAATAATGGACGTGCTTCGAAGCTTCCGTTGACAATCGGTTTTACAAATCGTTTTGCATTTGAATACGGAAAGTACTTCTCGTTGGGGAGGAGTTTGGATATGAAGTGGGGTCCCAGTCGTCTAACATTCTTTACAGCGCCACTCTCGAACAAAAGGAGCCTGAAAACTTTCTAATCTTTCCCACACTTGCATGCAGTGGTGGCTATAAATGTAGACAAGACTGTTTTGTATTCTTATCGTGGAAATTAGGATTACTCTCAGTTCTCAATTTATCACCTCGAAAATAAATATCATGACGCAATATTTACTGATTCTATTTCTTGATTTTTTCGATAATTTTAAATATAAAACACATTCAAAAAACAAGTTTATTTCGTTTATATCGAAGATACGAATGACTACCTACCATTATCAAATTGGCAACTCGATAAATATAGACATTAAAGGAAACTATCAATCACCAAGGTTAAAATAACACCCCAGTGTGACCTCCGAATGCGTTTGATAAATCATCAAGATAAAATATTTATTCTTAAGCCTCAAACTCAATTACATAACAAAACAACTTGATATGATAATTATTGAAAAACTGGATGCTATGGGCAGTATGTAATTTTTAGTGATCAACATTGCCAGTTTTTTTTTATTTTTACACATATGATTACAGGATGGATGTTAAAGAACATGCTTAGGACAATTGTTGATATTTCTCTTATGAAAAAATCTAAGAAATTACATTAACTTTACCGCAATGAGAGAATTTATAAATTAATCATGCAGAAAAAACAGAAGAAGTAGTAGAAGTGATATGTATCGTTAAATTTATTTCCACCATAAACTACAGCTCACATTAAATACATTACGGGTGTGACCACCACTACCTTCTTGGCTTCACGATCATTCGGTCATGCCGGCCATATAATGACTTATTGATACCACGACCAGTCAGTCTTCACTATGGGCCAGACACCAAAATAGTTTTTTTTTTATTTACCAGAGAGTTCACCAAATTTCAAAAACTCCAATGTTAAGTTCCTTTACATTTATGCCCATCACTGTAATCACAATGGACAAAACCCTCGATCTTATCAAAGAGTTTAATGAGAGTGTTTTGTTTCTTTCCCTTTTTCCTGAACTCCATACATTGGTTAATTTTTACGATGCTATCGTCTATATCGAATAAAACCGCCAATTTTATATCCACCCAGGAGGACGTAAGCAAATAAGCTGACTCGTAAACTTGTGCCAAAGGCTAAACAAAACACGAGAAAAAAATATTTTATTCTTATAAAACAGCACCTAAAACACCGAAGCATCACGTCCAGTTAACCCCCTGTTTTCTTCGATTGCTTGTAGCTGGCTCACTGTCCCCCGAATAAACTCCAGTTATGCACACACCGGTAAAGAAATTAATAAGCTTCACAGCAAGCGGCTTTCGCCTTTCTTTTACCGTGTGCCATTTCCACCCTATACGCTTCATTTCACTACGGTTTGTTTTCGCATTGTTTGTCTAAGTGGCTGATAGTTTCCCAAACACCCAAACACCAATCATCGGCCGCTTTCCGTTTTGTTTTTGCCCTCGCCCCGGTCGACCACAGAAAAGGCTAGACGCCGTCTGGACTGATTATGGACAATGCGGTATATTTTCGACAGAATTAGCCCTGTGTCGGGGACAATAAATATAAAAAACCTTCGTACTACTGTCTCTCTTTCCCTTCAAAACAAAGACAACATAAACAGGAGAGAACGCTGTTTGTAAAGAAATCCATTCACACTGGCAAACACACCTTTAAGCAAACCACAGCCGGAAGTGGTGCGCTCGTACTTTGCCACCCATGAATTCCGATTTCCGTCTCCAGGCAAAAATATACCCCCGGAAAGGAAACAAGCGTAGAGCTTTCGTCCATTACCAGAGCCCTTTTTGCCCGTCCGTCCAATGGGCCGATTATTTATTGCTAAACCAAACGGACGGAGAGTCGGACGTGCTATCCTGTAGGAAAATACCTTCGCCAACCGTGCCTAAGTTCGTGTCGATTTGGACGACTAAAAATGAGCTACTTCCCACCGCGAGCTGCGGCACGGGACGGCCGGTTAGGCTTGGCAGGCATTTGTTCCATTTCCGATCCGTATCCAATTTAGACGTATCCTGGTCCGGGCGGTTCAAAAACAAATACATAAATTACTCTCATTCTAATGGTGGGGTTTCGGGGTATCCGCAGGGTGGCCCTATCCCTTCGCCGGATATCCTTCAACGCCATGTTGCTAAAAATAAACTTTTGAAAAATTCCCCCTGAAGAAATGAAATGTTTCCCGGAATAACGTGCATATAAACACCTTATGCTATTTCCTGTCCGATAGCGAAGGAATAAAGTAGAAAGGACTCGTTTTTTTTTGCTACAAATTCTATATCATCCCGCTCATGTGTTAGAAGTTGAAAAATTGAACCTGACCTCCCTGCACGTCATAAATACACTAATCTTGGAACGGTGGACAAAAACCAACAACTCCACAATGGGGGTTCGTGCGTCGTCATCGTTTCCATTTCTAGCAGGTATTTAAGTGGCGTGCTGGTGTAACGTGCTGCTACTTGCGTCTGGAAGCGAAAGGTTCAAAAATTCGTTTTTACTCCCCTTTGGCAGGCTATGGTAGTGCGAAGAACTGACCTGGACGTCTACATTATCCGGGTTGAAGATAGCAATGCACCTAATGCAATGGTGGGGTTGTACGTTGAAGAGTTCTCGACCGAACACACAGGGCATATTTACTCCGAACTCTTACGCTAACCACCACGGAACTAAACAATGACCCAACATCAAGAGCCTCAGAACATTTCAAGTATGTTAATTATGGCAAAAAATATACAAAAAACCAATGGTCATGGAATGCATAAATAATTGCCCCTTTTTTACGACCACACCGAAAGGGAAGGCAGGAAACCCCGAAACACCTCAGACCGTCGGGAATTTTTGGTCCCCCAGAAGACGTTTCCCTGAATGGGTTTATTATGCGTGATTCCTTTCGCACATCGGTCCCACACCCGGGCACGGCAAATGGCGTGTCCATGGGGTTGCCCTTCCGATACACGCACCGTAAATGGGGTTTTCTAAACTAATGGCAGATATTCCGAGCGCCATTTCTTCACGTGTCCTGTAATGGAGTCATTTGTTCGAAATATGAAACAATAAATGGTAAAATTAACGACCCACGCACGGCGATAAGTCAATCGGACCATAAATTAGCCCGCGGTACCGCGAAATGCAAAACCATGGGCTGGTCTTGAAATGTGAGCAATTAATGCATGGTGACTTAGATTGTTGTTGTGTCCGTTTTGTGCGGAAGAAAGACTCCGCATGGAGTATCGATCTGAAGTGGCCCGGACTTCTTCACCCGGAGTGGTGACTTCTTACCGGGCAGTGCTGGTCAGTGCTGACGGAGATATGCTAAACGCGTATGGCTGGGAATGAATAAATACATACTTCAACACCCAATCCATCAATTGGCTCGTGATTTCGCTAAATTACTGCAGTATTCTCGATTAATTATCATTTTTATTACCATCCACTTATGCGTTGGTGGAGAATTATTTGTTTTATAGCTTCAGGAAGAAATCTCACAGATGGCACTTTTCGCTAGCCTTTAACAAAGCTTTAAGTATATTCTAAATTAATAAGAGCATGCTGATTGAATACTTCAATAAAAACGACCGTTTCGCTAAATACTGCTTCAAAAAGTCATTGTTAGACGAAGAACCCCTTATCCTTGTCTTTAGTATTTAAATTATTTGCTCACCCAGCCAGGGCACTCAACATATCAAATGCTTTAATGTTTTCTTTCGGTTGTGTTTCGGCGGAACTATAAGAAAGCTTTGACTTTTGCATACTTTACGGCGTTTGTTGAATTATTAGTGTTCAGTTGCTCAGTGTTGTAACTGATTTACGATGACAGTCTTCGCCTTAAGGATTGAAAGCTTTTCTTAGTTATTTGCTTACCTCAGTTATGACATGATTCGTCACAAATTTCGTTTCGCTTGTTCTTCGATGTAGCCTAAGGTGCAATTATGTTAAAGGTGAATTAAATTCACTTGGCTGGAGACCGTTGTTCGGGACATATGTTACATATGTCAAATTTTGCTATGATTTGTAGACTCTTCTGTCAGGTCAGGATAGATAACTCTGACTTTTAACTATACATTTGCCCCTGGTTTAACCTGATCAATGCTATTGATTTTGGATATTTTACGGTGTTTTCTCTACATAGTTGCTTCATGTCTTTAACGCATGAAATTGTGAAAATGAAAATGGTTTACAGAAGTTTTACTATTGTATACTATAATTACAAGGAAAGCTCAGCGTTGTAACTAAATTAAGGCAAGAGACCCTATGGAAGTCATGGCCCCCAGCGTTAAAAGCAACCCGGATGCTCATCTTAGTCTTAGTGATCAGATTTCATATAAAATGTCATAAATTTCGTTTCGTATATTATGAGATTATCATATCTAATAGGAGCTTCTTGTATGATAATTGTTTTGCATACTTTACGGCGTTTTCTGACCAGGGTTGCTTCATGCTGTTATTTTATGGCATTCTGAAAATGAAAATTGTCCATAGAAATCTTCCGAAGTAAATCCAAGTAAATTCCAAGTAAAAATTAACGTTGCAACATAACCATTTGTTACCCACCATTGTATCCAGTCTCGCTGGAAGAAAGCAAACAAATGTTTCATTGCAGGCAATTGACAGAAACTTCATTAGTGTGTTTTGTATCGATAAACTTACCCGTCGCATTTGCCACCGTTCCACGGAAGGTATCATCCCATCATTTAGTGCTGCAAATGATGAAAATTGCCTTACTCAATGGCACACAGATAAGTGAAACCGGAACAACGGAGAACAAGGCACGCCAAACATCAACAAACAAAAAAACGCAGCTGTGTACAAATTCCATCAAAGTTTACGCTTTTACGGAAGCGAAAAGCTGCATCGAAGGCTGTCTCGCCGTGTACGCTGCAACAAAACCATCCACCACTTGCGAACCGACAAAGCAAAAGGAAAAACTCGATTGCATCGTTAAACTAGCGGGAAAGCGGGCGGAAAATGTAAAGGGCTCAGAAATGTAGGAAAACTTTTGAATTATGCATTTCGCTTTAGTTTTCTTATGGTTTGCAATCGGCGAACGGGAAAGACTTCCCTGGTCGGTTGTAACCGGTAGCTGGTTCCAGGTTTTGCTATCCTCAGTTCCATTCTTAACACCTCTTCTTCATCTTGGCTGCACCACTATTTGCATCCCTTGCATACTGGCGCTTTGCAACGGCCCCGCATTCGACCATCTGGTACACTTAACTTCCCATCCGTCCCGTGCTTTCGCTGGTTTTCGCTTTCGTTTCCTTTTGTAAAGGTTTCTTTCCACCAGTTTGCCGTTCTTTCCTTGCCAATAGGGTGCACTCAGCTAGACACAGCTTCCGGGATCGCGTGCTGGTATCAGAAGTGTCGGGATTCGCTTTTTTATTCCTACCAACTGGAGCCACTTTTACAGCCAATCTTCCTGCGCCGGTACACCGGTAGTCTTCAAAGGGACACCACTATCCTTACGGTAAAACTGGAGGACAACCAGACTCGTGGAAGGAAGTGGAACAAACTTTTCAATATTGCACGGCATTCACGGTGAGATGCTTCCGCGTGCAAGAAATTGTTGCCCACCGTTAGTTTTGTGTGAGGTAAGTTTTTCTTTGCCCCATTCGCCATTTTATGTTTTTTCTTTATGACGGTCGTCTGATGCAGATACACGCGTTCGTTGCAGTTGCCATTTTCCGGCGGTGAGTTTCAATGGCAACTGGGTTCGATTTTGTTCGAACGGCGAGGAAAGATAACATTTTACGTGAGCTGGATCAGCTGCGGTAGCGTAAAGTGCAACATAACGCGTCATCTATACGTACATTAATAAATTATTAGCTTCACGCAGTGCAGGAACTTTCCCTGTTAATGTTTATCCACTTGACGTGTACGAAACTAGCTTTGTGTTTTAAAATATTTTTCTTTATCTCATGCTTTTTGTGCATTTTTTGATAGTTTGGTTTTCTGTATTAACAAAAAACAAGTAAACTTAATTGAAGTGTCATTTCTTTCATGAAAATCAAATTTCAAAATGAATATTTTAAAAGCTGAGTTCCAATAGCTAACACTTCTTGATATGTACCTCCAAATAACTTGACACATTATGTAAATACAGAGTATTTAAAAATGAACAGTAAAATCAAAATTATTTATTAATTTATTTCAATTTAAACAAGAATGTGCTACGAATTACTTTTTTCATTAAAGAAGAATGGCCAGGACATATTGCTTATAATAAAAGACTTAAACCTAAACCTAAAATATAATTCACGTTGGTTCAGAGACATTTCCTGCTATTAACCTTCTTCCCGGTATACTCGGCAGTAATTGAAGGGATTTATTATTTAAAAAAAAACGAACGTATCCATTATCGTGGACATAACTCATACTCCTTCAAGACAATTCCTTTTACAAACCGTGAAAGAGGACCTTATCACGAATTTACTAGGCTGGACAAGATACAAATAAATTAATCAAATTATTCTAAGAAAAGTAGAACATTGATGTAGCCTTCCAGATGTTTAAAGTATATCAAGCTAAATGTTAAATTGGACCATGATGAGCAGAAAACTATGTTCCACCGCATTAAATAGGTCTATATGGTAGTGATAGATACTTACAGCTTATGGAGATCTTTGGGGCCTAAAAACATCAGATTTAAATACTTACGTGTACCCATGTTCCTTCGATAGAAATGGCGCTCTATGCAAAAGAGACCTTCATGATTGGCATTTTGCTTATATTATTAATAAAATACAATTCCCCAAATTACTCTAATGATCGGCAATCTGCCACTTCACTCGCCTGCTGAGTCATTGAAGTCTTTTGTTGCGGGGAGATCGTTTGTATTAAATTTCCGACAACCAACATTAGATAACAACTTACCCTGTATCCCTCTATCCTTTTGACATGTCTAAGTTTATGTCACCAGACTGTCAATCGTTGAACTTCGATCCGGTTACTGCTATAAAATAATAGAAAAAATGATCCTGGACAACAAACGAAAAATTGATATTGAAAGCTGCGTTTTTTATCGGGCTTCTCCTTTCAATTTCTTAAATCCTAGACGTCTGACTAACAAGCCCTGTCCCACAGCACTCTTCGTATCAAAAATAATTGCAAGCAATTGTATTCAGTCTAAATTGATTAAAATATTGGAAAGAAAATAGAAAAAGCTACCACAGTAATTACTTTGCTAAATACGTTCAATCACGGA
The DNA here is from genome assembly GCA_000349025.1 of Anopheles minimus. Classification (NCBI taxonomy): domain Eukaryota; kingdom Metazoa; phylum Arthropoda; class Insecta; order Diptera; family Culicidae; genus Anopheles; species Anopheles minimus. The sequence continues at coordinate 542,423 of KB663677.1, forward strand.
ATAATTCCATTTGAGTCTTCTCCACGGTAATGCTCGCTTTTGGGTACAATTTATTCAACACGATATACACGAACACATTGCATCGCTAGCAAAGCTCTCAAGCAGATCGAAAGCCCACTCACTGAAATCCTACCAGAAAACCCACGAGATCTATCAAAACAAATCAATCTGATTGAGGTGCATGAGATTTCGTGCCGGCAGTTCTACGGCCAGTCTGCCTGCACACGACCACTCAAGACTGGATGATGAATATTCAGCGTGGCTTTACTTTTTTTTTCCATTTTGCTGTTGCTTCTGCTATCTGCATTTTCCAACCGGGCCGGTACGACCGAAAGGATTAAACCCGTTAAACCGGCTCCATACAAGCAGTAGTCGGTCGTAAAAATGCTACCCAGGATGTGTGAGTGTGTTTGGAAAGTTTTTCCTTTATCAAGTTCAAGACTTATGTTTTCTTTTTTTGTTGTATGTTGGGCAAAACCACAGGACTAGTTTTTTTTGTGTGTGCCTCTATTACTTCCAGCTTCCCAGAACGGCACTTTGAACGACCACTCCACCTCGGGCTTGGCCGGCTAGTGGATGTGTAAGTAAATAAGCATACATTATTTAATGCTCCAGATGGAATCGCTTTCCAGTGCCGGACGTGGGCTGAACGCTTCAACGAAACGGACACAATTCCTTGAAATCTTTCAGCCATTCAATGAATGAAGGACGCAGAGGAAATCCGCAAATAATAACAAAAAAAAGGAGCGCGATATCGTTGGAAAAACGTTTGTCGATCGAACGGAACGGAAAGTCGAAGATTGATGAAAGATGGTTCTTCAGCGGCAAGTTTTTCCTTTTCCCCTTTTCCCCACGCACACTCCCATTCGGGCGAGCTTTCCATGCGAGCCGAAAGCACTGAAAAGTCCACCACTTCTGGTGGTTCCATCAAACTTCGGCCCTTTGCACCGAACTTAACCAACCGAAATGATTGAATGGTCGAGCCTGGTGTGTGTGTGCGCGTGTGACGAGTCCGGTAGAATTTATTGAAAATGTAAGACTGGTGCGACTGCAACCGAATCGATGTTTTTCCAATAAATCAAATTGGATTTCCACTTCAGGCTTTTTTTAACCGGAGTTTCTTCCACTTTCCAGCATGACGCAGATTCAAGTAGTCTAAATGGGGAACAAAAGGGAACCAATTTTTCTGGCATTTTGCTTCCTTCGGTGAGTTTCGGCCATCTCAAAGTGGGCAAATTCGGAAGGATATTTAACCACCGCTCAAGCGTTCCACGAACGGCAGATGGTGTGTAAGATGGTGAAGCTAATCATAACTCTTGTTGTCGTTCGGAAGGATAGCAAAGCGAAAGTGGTTTCGCATGTAAATCAGCTGCAAAAGTTGAAGTTTTGCCATCGATAGCAAGTCGAAATGTCAAAACATCAGAAGACTATTGATTTAAGTTCTTCTTCATAAATTTTTGACTATTTTTTCTATAAATTAAATATGTTTCTCAAAATATTATGGCTTCTTTGGCATTGGAAATCAAACATTACGCTTAAGCTATCAAACATCAGCTTCCGGAAATAAATCTTGCATTACTGCTACATAGCTCCACAACCACTCGCGTATTGTTCTACAGCCCATTTAATTAGAACACAAATTGGTTCCGTTTCCTAGACTCCGACTCACACACCCACATACGCTACCATTAAGAATGGGGCGAGTAAACATCATTTTGTCAGCTCGAGCCAAGCTCAAGAGCACAGGCGATTAAAATTTCCAATTAAATTGCCAAGAAACAAATCAGTCGTACACATGTCCTTCAGCGTCCTGCCGTGCGTTCTCGGGCGTAAGAAAATTGGAAATCCTAGCTCGCTTCCCGCCAACCCGGGTATCCCCCTTCGCCAGGTGACTGGGTGATATCTCTCCCGACACCAGT